>LPNX010210979.1:277452-392972 GCA_001517045.1 Pseudotsuga menziesii
ATCTATTCTTTCGGAGGCAAATCACGATTCTTGCTTTGTACACTTGTTCTTGTAGATCCATATGGAAGATACTACGTACTTCCCTTTATGTCTCAAAATCATATCATATACATCATTCCCCATAATCAACCGTTATTCTTGTTGATGAAATTGTAATTGATGCCAACATGGACTTGCAGTGGCCCCACGAGATGTCATTGATGCCATCAAGTCCCACCTGCAGTGCCTTGATCCCTTACAGAGTTCGGTTTGTGCTTTTAAGCACCTTGTACCCAGTTGACAAGGCTCCTGTACCCACAAGCTTGAATCTTGAAGCCACCACCTTGCTGAAGATGTTGAAGACCTTGCTGATGATGCCGAAGACCCTGGAGATGGTCCTGAAGCCTTGATGGTTGTTGGAGAAGCCCTAGATGGGTGGAAGAAGCATTAATGACCCACTCTGTGGTCATTCATGCTATGATGATGTCATGGGTACCCCAGAAGAAGGCCCATCTACCCCACAAGTTATATCATAACCCCTGGAGGTCTTCTGAGGTAGGTGCTTAAGACCATGAAGCCCCTCGCTTGATGAAGAAGTCCTAAAGATGTCCTTGAATCCATAGTTGGTGATTTAATGACCCTGCAACCCTAGTTGGGTTCATGGAGCTCTTGTGTGATGATGATGACCTTGATACCCTTGATAAGGTCATGGAGTCCTTGGAGGTGGGCATATGACCATCTTGCATATGGTACTTTGTCCTTGGTTCCTTGATGAAGCCCTAGTGGCTTGATGCAACCTTTGATGGTTGTGGTCATTTGATTAAACATTTTCATATAGAACGTGGTCATAATGTGTTGAAGCCCACAAATCTTGGAGGAAGCATGCTCTTGCACTTGATATGCTCTTGAAAGCCCTAGTGGCTTGATGAAATCCTTAAATGGTAAAATGGAGGACACACTTGCTTTTAATGGCTACAACTGACCCTAATATTGACTATTTTGTGGTGACCTAAGTGATCAGTGGGAAAACATGGAGCATACACTTATTTTATACTGACCATTGAAATGGTAAGACATAAAGGGTAACAAAAATAAAATAATAGAAACAAAAAATGTGAAGTCGGCCCAGAAGTAAAAGCTTATTGCTATGGCGGCCCATTAAAAAAATTATAAGTCGGCCCCAAAATTATGGTGAAAATTTTAGTATAAATACCCCTCTCAAATCCTCATTTTACAAGGTGAAATTTTCGTGGAGCTCTGAGATTGTTGACTGAGGCAAACGTAGCAGCAGACTGAGGCAATTTTGGGTGGAGCAGCTCGCTGGACTGGTGCAATTTCGGATGGAAAAGAATGCTCTGTGATTTTGGGTAAGTGACTGAGGTAGAACTCGCAGCAGCAAGAGACCCGAGGTTATGACACTGTGGGTTATGACAGTCCCGAGGTTATGACACAGTGACAGACCCGAGGTTATGACATTGTGGGTTATGACAGTCCCAAGGTTATGACACAATGACAGACCCGAGGTTATGACACAGTGATACCTACAGTGGGTTATGACTGTCCCAATTTGGTGGTTGATGACAGTCTGTTTTTAGGAGATTGACTGCTTCATCGAACAATCCTAATTTGTCCTAAACAGTCCGATTTTTGTGCTTGAACAGTCCACATTTTGGGTGCTTGATAGAGATTGGATTGATGCTCTTTTTCACAACCATTTTCAGGACAATACTAAGCCTCTACATCTGATAACTCTTGGGTTTTATCAACAGTCTGAATTTGGATTTATCCACAGTCTTGAAGTTGATAAAGTTGACTTCTTCTTAGCATACAGTTTTGACATCTTTTTGAAGCAGACATACACAGTCAAGGTATGAGAACTTGACATGCATTACTTGCTAAGGTAAGATCATTGTGTAATCTATGATATAATGTATGTTGGATGACATTACTATGATGATGATATAATGATAATGCAAACCCTATGATGCATACTAGATGCATTCTCCTTGATTGAGGCTTTACACAGTTGTTCACACAGTTTGAGATTGCTTTTGACTGGGACTTGCACTGAGATGAATGATAAGACTTGCTGAGGACTATGAAGCTTCACACAGTTTGGCAAATGTACAGTCCTCATCCGCAGTGGCAGCCTGATACTCAGTTAGTGATGATGCCCTAGCATGATGATGATTGAACTGATACTTTGCACAGTCAATGCATGAAGGGTTTTTGATGGATTGACTATTTTCGGTAAGGCAGCCATTTGAAGTTTGATCAAGACATTGTCTTGACAGTGGTAGATGAACTGTGTTTCAGACAGCAAAATAATTTATTCAGTAGTGGAATGTAAGCAGTGAAGTATACGATGATGTATACAAGTGATGTATTCAGGGTTTGAACTTTGAAGTACATAGTACATACACAGTTCAGTATTGACTTGAAGTTTTCTCCCTGTTTCTACACAGTCCTAGTGTGGACATTGTTTGGGGTATTTCTCAACACATTTATCATCTAAGAACACCCACAGTGGCAGCTTGATACACAATCTAAGGTTTGACAAATTGTTGGGGTTTTCTACAGAAGACTAACACAGCCCAAGTAAGAGTTTTGACATACTCTGATTGTATAAGTAGATGGCAGTCCTGAGTTTTCTAGAGAAGACACAGTCCTGAGTTGACTGTGTGCAAGCTAATACACAGGCCAGCATGAAGATGATCATCATCCAAGTTTGAAGTGTTTGAAGTTGCTTACAAGAGAAGATGACTGCCCATTAGATACACAGACCACCATCTTCATCATAGCTTGGAGTCTGCACAGTTCAAGACATACACAGTTAGCCCAGTGACCTCTGATTGAGCAGACATCCTAGTGACATAATGATGATGATATGGCAGTGATACATCTACAGCAGTATGGATGTACTCTCAGCAGAAGACATGTTGACATATGGCATCTTGAACAGCAGTGATGAGTAGATTAACCAGAGATGATGAGTAGTGATTTGGACAGTTGACAGAGGATTGTTCATAAGGCAAAATGATGAGCAATGTTATAGCAGAGTTAATGTGGTGAGCAGCACTAATGATGAGCAGATGAGGATGATCAGAGTTAAGCAGATGATCAGCGGCATTGACCAGCAACAAAATAGACTGAAGAAACAAATGATGTTGATATGACAATGAACTTTAATTGTAAATACAAGCTTGTCTTGCTTTTGAGGTTAGGATACCTCAAACCCTTCTTAGCAGGGTCTAAGAAAACCAGGCAGGGTCCTGGATGCAGAGTAGGTACTCTTTGTATCAGTAGGTGCTGATTTTACCTAACAGTTGTAGCCGGACCAAAACTAATACAAAAAGATTACAAAATTATATGGTGTTGTGTTCTTTTGTGTTATGGTTCTTGATGATTTTAATGCTATGATATGTGAATGACGAAGTTTATGAAATGATTATGAGATTGGTAGAATAATGGAATGATGAATTGGTAGTTAAGTGTGACAAGTTAAGAAAAGTTTAAAATTGGCTTCACATTGATTCACCCCCCCTCTCAGTGTCTAACAATTCTTTGATCATAGCTTCTTTCATAGCATTTTTTTCTTCATCTTGAGTTATCTCTTATACCCATGGTGGTCTTCATCCTTCGAGGTGATTCTACCACTCTTTGAAGCTCTTTCTTTCGTCATGGTGTCTCTGACCCTGGGAGCTTCATATTCATGTTTATTGAATTGTCATCGCTTGTTCTTCGGAACAAGTCTCATCCTTCTTTTCTTTTAGGAGGTTGTACAGGACCTTTCCTACAATTCAAATGCACCAGTTGCATGGTTAGAACTACATATGCATAATGACAAATTCTTATGCATCATGCAACTATTTAGCCAATACAACATTCATCCATATCTCACAAAAACTTTCTATATGCCTTCCATCTCTACCATGACATCATTGAGATTGTGCACTAATCCAATATGTCAGCAAATAGGTTTCATTCTAGATAAGTAACAATGGAGATTTGTATAGAACCATGAGCTACTTACCCATCACATGCATGCAAACAACACATCAACTGAATATAATCAAATGCATAACAAAACAATATCATTAAATGACAATTGAATACTTATCTTTTGTTTGTTTCGTGGGTAGACTCCTTCTTGATCATTATGCTTCATCATCTTCTTCATCCATGAAATCATCATTTCTTATCCAAATGATAAGATGGATAAGAGGTTCGTCAAGAATTGAGTTCTTCATATTCCTCATCGCTTGAGAGATCTTCTTTGAATGGTGAGAGCTTGATCTTCAATTTGCTCCAATATTTATTCTTCTCTTCTTATGAGACGAGCTTCTTCTTCTTCCCAGAGTCAACTGAAAGTAATCACTTCCTTTTGGCACACATTCCTCACATGAATGAATCCCATGATCATGGGAGGCCATTCTCTGCTTCTTCTTCTACCGCTTCAAGATGTTATGCATTCTGGATCTTCACATTCTTCAACTGTTTTCTCAAATCCATCTTCTGAATTATGTTCTTATCTTCAAATAGCTGAAATCAAGGAATCAAACATCTTCGGTGTCTTTAGGGAAGACACTTGTGGTACAAGTTGATCCGTGATTGAATCAACAATGATCTTCTTGGCCTTCATCAAGTTCTTCTTGTGTAAGGCTTTGAGGCTCATCACCCTCTAGAACTGGAACCTCTCTACTCATGTAGGTGTCCAATTCATTTTATTCAGAGAGATCAAATACTTCCATGCTTGGAAGTTTTCAACTTCACCAAGATTATCATCAAGCTGATGTGATAGATCACTTTGAAATGAGAACCTCAAATGCAAATAGCAAAAGATTAGATCTTACCGATTTGAGGTGTTCGTCCTGCTTCTGGAGCTGGTTGATCTAGGGTTTGTCAGAGAAACCCTAATTTTCAAAACTTCAAATATTTCAGATTTGATTGGATAGAAAGATAGATCTCTTCAAATGGAGTTGTCCAATGTACTCCTTTTCTGAAAATAGTGGAGGGAAGCTCCCGGAACAGGAAGCCCTAGTTTTCCAATTTCTTCTGCAAAAATGTATGTTACTGTTTCTATGATATCTCTGAAATTACTTCTCCTTTGTGTCTAAAATTTTTCACTAAGGTAACCTCGCATGTCCCTAATCCAACACCATAGGTTTCATCAGAATTGGTTTCAGCAATTGGGATTTATGATCATTTTCCCAAAGTGACCTTTTACAGGACTGTTCAGAACAATGAAGTTGTACGGCATGCCACATGTCACTAGTTCATCTTCAGGTTCAGAAATTCAAACCACAGAAAGTATAGTCCATGCTCTTTCTGGATCATCTTCAAGAATTCTATTTGGACCTCTGTAGCCCATGCTACAACAATTCTCCCCAGGTGTCCTGTTTAGGGATGAATTCTGGAAGAAGCTGGAACTCTAACTTGGAGGGATCATATCTCCTAGAATATAGCGAATATGAGGCTGAATTTTGGACACAGTGTAAATCAGGATTTTATCTTCGGCCTCTGCAATTTTCAACTCCTGATCCTTCGCCAATATCAGGATATAGAGGGGTGCTAATGACCCACCTTTACAAATAGAGGGGACAACCTCATGACTTTTATTAGTTCTTCTGATTAGAAGCATCGGGTACAAGATAATACAAGTGGTTCTCCCGGTAGGACCATCGGGGACCACAAAAGATACATATAGAATATTCTTTGAAGTTACAATATTTCAACACAATAAGATATCAATCTTAACATACTATGATACTTATGTAAATTGAGTTGTCCACATAGGTAGTGACCCTCCCATCTTACTCTATCATCCTTTATGTCACCAAAAATAGTACAAAATTAATAACTCATGGTACTTCGTCCTCCTCCTCCACCAACCACAAAACCTTGGTGGACATTGTGCAATATCATATACCCTTCAAGCTAACCATTGAGGTTGTCACACTTATATTTATCAATATTACATTTTTATATTTCGATATAGGATTTTATGTTTTCATTTTCATGTTTTTTATTTTTAGCATCATCTTATCATGAGGTGACAAATGTGTATTTTATCCAATCTAGAAGTATTTATAAAGAGTGAGGTTGGATTTAAACACACAAATTATAATATTTTGGCAAAAAAGCCATGAGTGAGGGTATGTATTGCGCCAAAGATGTTTAGGGCTTGCACATGGCCCCAAGTGCAAGCATAAGTACAAGCGGCCCACACATAAACATGCCATTATAAGACTTGAACCTTAGTGGGGGAATAATATGGCCCCACTTTCAGTGACCCTCTTTACTTAAGATATATAATTTTAGATATACATATATTAGGACTATGATTTCAAACCTTTTTTGTGTGAGATTTGACTCCATTGTTCGATTTCCCTTCTATGCACCACATTCTCCCTTGCCATTGGCCATTTTTTGTGCAACTATCTTCATTAGAATGAGAAGGACTCAATCCCTCAAGTGCTTCATTGTGATGATTCCAATGAATATACAAGAATCAATCCACCTATCTTAGTTGATTCTTTAACCACCCTGCTAAATAAAATATGCATACACACTCACGCATTATTGCTTGAGTGCAATGAAACTTATAAAATTTTAGAAACTCCAACCACCCTATTAGAGCTTTGATGTTTAGCAACTCACAAAGACAATAATTCAAAATCAAATCTAATCTATTAATTCATGGACATTTGTTCAAATAAACACATATACCAAATAGATTCAATAAAACTAAAAATCCCATAGTCACTTGAAAATCAAACTTTCTCCCTAGAAAAACAATCTTTTGTTATTTTCCCACCCATTGCCCAAGATTAAATCCATGTATGATATAAATGTTGAACTTAGATGTGAACCACTATATATTCAAGTTTAACCCCTTTATAAGCACATCCTCATCTACTCCAATGCATACATTGGCTATGTGTTTGAACAAGTGGAAAATGTTTTAAGATGCATCTTTATGACCTCTCAAAAATCATGCTAAGTTACACCATTTTGTCTTACACAATGTTGCCATTGGAGTTATGGGATGGCTATGTGTTTGAACAAGTGGAAAATGCATTAGGATGCATCTTTATACCCTAAAAAATGATGCTAACTTACACCATTTTGAAAATGATGTTAAATTACACCATTTTGGCTTACAGGAGGTTGTTTGAATCGATATAAACAAGCTAATTGTCTCTTTAAAACTATTGTGTATGGGGTCGACAATTAGGAATATAAGATTATTCCTTTTAATTTCAAGGTTTATATTATAAAATAAATTATCCAAATAACTACATAATAGTAAATATATATTCGAGGATCATAACTCCAAAGTATAATATATATTGAGGGAGCACAACTTCAAAGTATAAGAATGAGATAGTTTCACAATATTGTTTTAAAAAACATGTCAACATATCTAATAAGTCATTCTAAAAGCATCGAGTGCTTGAAACATTATGATTATTCTATCAAATTTTTTTTGCTAAACATAGTCTATAGATTTTGTTGGCACTATAGTTACCAGTTTTGAGAAGTGCACTAGATAATGTGATAAGTTCAGTAGACTTGTCATGTGTTAGTGTTTTGCATGGTATGTATAGAGTTTTGCATCACACACCAATATTTTGTACTATATGATGAATTGAATTGTAATGAGCATCAATTTTGAAGAATGTATTAGTTGTTAAGACTTGTAACTGTCTTCCATTGTTATAAAAAGGGATTTGTAAAGCAAAAGCCAGTTGTTGTTGTTGTTGAGATGGTTAGAGATTTATGAGGAAAGAATTAGGGTTTAATGTGTGGCTGACTAAATGTAACAGAGTATTCAGAATAAGATGATGTGTTGAATTGGCTCATGAATAAAGATAATGAAATGTTAGTCGATTCCTTCTTTATGAGTTTCGTTTGTTGTTTATGAATGTTTTTATGTGAATGATGTTATGTGAATGGTTAGATTATAGCTTATTGTTTTGAATTCATGTGATTTTTATTATGTTTGCTCTATAAGTTCACATAAGTGTCTTAGGTGGGACCTTGTTGTTAGTGGATAAATCTACTCAAGCGGACTCAAGCCAGATCTCCCTAGTCCAAGTGGATCTAGAACAAATCAAATACACAATACAACCTACTTTCTTAGATCAAATAGAAATGCAAGTTAGCAGATAGATCACTTACATGGGGTCTGCAAATCCTCGTCTTTCTTTGTTGATCCAAGCTCCAGAGCCTTCAAATCTTGAGCTGCAAAACCCTGTAAAGCAAGTGGAAACAAGCAAACAGTACATGCGTATCCAAACATGAATTGATCTAAGCTAATAGTTAAGGAAGAAATCTTTAAACATCATCAACGCAACAATGTTTATGGAAATAGTTTATATTAATGTAATCAAGGAGATACATAGAATTACATAGGAAAGAACTTCACAACCTAGCCTTAACGCTGCAATATTCCATCCAACGATCCAAGCCAAGCCTCCAAAGCAAGATAGTAAGCCTCCCAAAGGATGATAAGGATCACCTGGAATTTCCACCAGCATAAGATTACCATAGTCCTTCCTCTCTTCACAATGGAGAGAGGGTTTAATTTATAAGGCTAAAGGGACAGAGTAGGTTGAGTATTAGGAGGAGGGGTCTAAGGGATCTTCCCCATAGGTTAGGGAATCGAATGCCATCTCACCTAGATGATAGGGATATCCCTCCACCTCATCCACCCTCGAGAATAACCTTGAACCTTCATTTTTTTTCCCTCTAAATACCACCGTCGCACCTTTCATGAAGGGAAAGAGCACCAGGGCACCTTGCATGAAGGGAATGAGCGCCGGTGGCACTCCTAGCATGAAGGGGAAGAGCGTCAATGCACCCTACCTTAGGATAAAGAGTGCCTTCCTTCTTAGAGGGGAAAAAAAGGTAAGGAAGGAAACTCCTATTCAATGCCATTCAACCAAGGGAACTTTAGGGATTGAGGAATAGGGTTAACACATGGCTCAACATGACGAGATTTTGGGATAACGGAATGCTCCCCAAAGCATGAAGTTAGAGGAATGTGATGGGTGAATGCTTTACGAAGTGAAGAAATCTAAGGCATTGATGTTGGCTGGAAGCTACTACAGTACAACTAACTCAAGTCTCATATGACTCATAACATGGTTGTCAACCAATACAGTGTAGATCCATGGCAATAAAGACCGACTGAACATAATCATGGCTACTGGACACAAGCGTAGATCCATGATGAGATGATAACACATCCACGACCAATACAAAGTGGATCCGTGTAATATGACTTAAAACAAACTCCATCACAACCTGGGCAAGATATCAGATTACCCAAGGTCTTCAAGCCGAGCTCGCAACGATACAAATCTAACCATGTGATTACAATGTATTGACGTCGAACATGGTAGAAACCACTTGATTACCAGTCATTAATGTAAATTGTTAACAAGTGCGAGGGTAATCACCATTGATGTCAATTATTCCCAAGGTATCTCGGTACATTCCTCCAAGTGTGAATAAAGGACTTGAAGTCGAACACTCGGTAGAATCTTTCAATCAAGAGTCAATGATGTGAACTCATGTTGAAAGAGTGAAGTAACTTGCCATTAAGGCATGCGAGCACAAGGTACTTGTCTTGGTTTCTAATTCTAATTCCTGGATGAGGTGTTGAAGTCGATAGGAATAATCTCGTTGAAAGAGGGCCATGATGAATCCCCCATCATAGACACTAAAAACGATCATAGATGTTTTAGAGTAAACTGGACAACAGAGTAATGTATGAGACTGACTCAGGGATGACCGACATGATAGAAGGTAAACTGACTACATACAGTGAACAGATGACCAAATATCTATTGAACATGGGCATGGCATGACTTGGAAGTATTGACTTGACGAGAATGATACCAATCCCCCAATGCAACTGATGGAGGGAGTATTCTTGGACAACTCAAGTGAGGTAAGAAGACTCGTGGAATCAACAGGACTCGAAGACAAACAGAATATCCAAGTACTGAATGCATATGCAGATGAGTGCCATATTCAAGAGTAGCTATGTACTACCGTTAATACAACGAAACACAAACTCTTTCCTTAATTTCCCCATCACGAAGGATGACTGCCTCTTTTCGTTTTTATGGGTTCAAAGAGGGTAACAAACACTCGTAGCTCATCAAGCGACGAGTCCATTCTCATATGTTTTATGAACCTGAGAAAGGAGGGGTTCATTTCCAAAAAGGGTCCTTCATCGTTTGATTTTACGAGTCCGATGGAAGCAAACTCATTCGTCATTTCATGTTTAGAGAGTCTGAAATGACTAAGAAAACTCCAGGATGGACTTTTTCGTAAATTTAGTCCCCGAGGCTCGAAAAATTATAAACTAATGCCCAGGAGAACTCTTCCAGTCATGATTGTTTGGAGTATACATTTTTCGTAAGTAGTGCCCCCTGGTTCGAAAAATGGGTAAACTATCCAGGTCCTTTTACGAGCGTGAAGAAGACAAGATCACTCGGTAATCGTTTCAAATTTTAAGAGTCTGAAAATAGCTCAAAGAGGACTCTATTAGGGTTCTTTTTTCATGATCCAATTTTAACGATTCTGAAAAAACAGTAAAAGTACACTCGATACCTCTTCATTGAGTTTTTAACGAGTACATTGAAGATATAAAAGGCACTCGAAACCCTTTTTCATGTTTGAATTTAGAGCACGAAAAAGCGATAAAGTAAGCTCAAACCAGTTTTCATGTTTTAACCAGAGCACGAAAAATGAAAAGTAATCTCAAACATCATCTTATTGTTTTTAACAAGCTTGAAGATCAGTTGAAATAATTCTCAAAGCATCTGCTTCATTTTTTAACGAGCTTGGAACAAAATAAGAGCTATGCTCAAAAGGTCATTTCATGGTTTAACGAGCTCGAAGCTTAAAAAAAGTATGCTCAAAATGACTCCCATTGAAGGGTGATTTCCCAACATGATGTCCAGTGGTTGTTACATGCCCCCGAATTCAACACAAAGTGCCAGGGGTGGATACATGCCCCCCAAGCTTTGTTTCGTCTGCTTTACAAGCAGATGAAATGAAGGTTCAAATATTGAGTCTCGACACATTGGAAGAATTTGTTTCATTTTTTAACGAGATTGACACGAAAGGGGAACTTTGCTCAAGGTTGGTTTTATTTTTTAACGAGCTTGAAACCAAGAATAAACACTACTCAAGGTGACCTGTTTCATTTTTACACAAGCTTGAAACAAAAAATAACTATGCTTGTGGGGACCTGTTTCATTTTTACACAAGCTTGAAACAGAAAATAACTATGCTTGAGGACATTTGTTTCATTTTGTAACGTTCTTGACACAGAATAGGAACTATGCTCACAAGAATCCATTTCATTTTTTAACGAGCTTGACATATAATGGGAACTATGCTCACCGGCATCTATTTAATTTTATAACGATCTTGACATAGAATGGGAACTATGCTCACTGACGTCAGTTTCATTTTTTAACGAGCTTGACACAGAATGGGAACTATGCTCACAACCATTCGTTTCATTTTTTAACGAGCTTGACACAGAGGAAAGGAACTATGCTCATTAACGTCTGTTTCATTTTTGAATGAGCTTGACACAGAATGGGAATTATGCTCACTGACGTTTGTTTTATTTTTAACAAGCTTGACACAGAATGAGAACTATGCTCACCGGCAATTCTAAGCCAACATGATGTCGAGAGGTTGGTGGGTTGCCTCCTTACATAATAAGCTAGCGACATAACTCCAATATGATGTCCATAGGCTGGAGCCATGCCCCCCAATTTACCTATGATGGGAACAAGCTAACTAGAAGGGGAAGAAACCACAAGAACATGCAGAACATTCAAGGAGGTATGATGACTAGGAGTCATACAATGATTGAGTTTAGCGAAGGAAAGTTGATCAATGATCACAATCTTCAAATCATGGGGAAAATACATCACTCAAAATAGTGTGGACAATACAACTTTCATAGCATAAACATAATCACGCCCAAGGAGCAGATTAAAATCTAAGGGACCTTGAACTACCATAACATCAATACAGATAGTTTTTCCTTCCAAAGTGATAGGAAAATGAGGAAGGATCCCTAAAGGCACTGTAGGTATTTGATTAAAAGGCAGTATCTGATCGGTAGCTGGAACAAGCTGAGGAGAACCTATGGCTTTCCAAGCAGTTGAGGATAGAATACTAACAGAAGCCCTTTCGTCAATAATAGTGTGAATTATACTCTTAGCGGTAACTCGCACAGATATCTGGAAAGGAACACTTGAATGGAAACAAGATTCTGTTAGGTTACTCCAGTCAAAGGAAATAACCTCATGTTAGACACTGAGAGGGGGGGTGAATCAGTGTGAAGCCATTTTAAAAACTTTTCTTAGCTTGTCACAATTAACTACCAATTCATCATTCTACCAATCTCATAATCATTTCATAAACATATCATAAGCGTTTGAATCATCAAGAACCATAACACAAAAGAACACAACACCATATAATTTTGTAATCTTTTTATATTAGTTTTGGTCCGGTTACAACCGTTAGGTAAAATCAGCACCTACTGATATGAAGAGCACCTACTCTATATCCAGGACCCTGCCTGGTTTTCTTAGACCCTGCTAAGAAGGGTTTGAGGTATCATAACCTCAAATGCAAGTCAAGATTGCATTTACAATTAAATATCACTGTCACATCAACATCATCTGTTTCTTCAATCTATTCTGCTGCTGGTCAATACTGCTGATCATCTACTCAACACTCTCATCAATACTGCTGCAACACACTTCTCAATCTTCATTGTTCATCAACACCAGCTCTTCAGTCATCTTGTTCATTTGCTCACTGCTGCTCAACAACCTCTGTACTCTAGTCACTGTCAAATCATTAAGGTTTGCTCAACAATCTCTGCTTTGCTCATCAACCATGTCAACACTGCTGGTCGAGTTGATTAGTCTCTACTCATCAACCATGTCAAAACTGCCCATCAATACTGCTGCCCAATTTCTATCAATCTGCTCATCATTCTCTGCTGCTAATCGATACAGCTGATCATCTACTGATCAGGAGTACGAGTCATCATCATACATTTCATCATCAAGGTGAATGTATCATGTGTATAGAGCAACATCATAGCATCATCATCATCATATGCAACATCATATCATCATAGGGCTTGTATTATAAGGCATCATCAGCATCATATCGTCATGTACATATGTGTATGCATCATCCTCATATGGAGCATAGGAGAGCAGCATGCATGTTCATCATTATATGATACATCTTCATACTATATCATACATTATATGCATTGACTGTAAATGTACCATATTCAACTGTGTGCATATTCATCACTTCATACCTTGGCCTGTGCATAGATATCAATTCCAGTGTTCATCATCTAAACATGTCCTCAGCGAATCAACACTGAACCATTCAAATCATCTTCAGTTAGCTTATCAAAGTCTGCATACTCAAGTTAACACTGTCAATACACTGTCATTATCATGGCTTCCTCTTATCATGTCAAATCAAACCATTATCACTGTGAGACACCCAGAATTCCAATCTGTTGTTTACATCACTCATACACTGCATGTTCATCATCAGACATGCATCATCAAAGCATCTCATGTCAATGACCTTTTAATTTTTGCTGTAAGAATTGTTCTATATCCTCTTACTGTTGTTGCCTTAAGCACAGTATGCTCATGCCCAAATGCTTCACCACTGCTGTAACCTTCGGAATACTGGATCTTTTCAATACTTTGAATTCTGCTTCAAGCCTTTCTCTTCCAAGCTTGAGATAGCTGGAGTAGGATGTAACATGATCAACAGTTACAAGGAGAACTTGGACTGTTTAGTCATAGTTGAAAGAGGCAACAATACAACTGTCAAACATCGAAACTTTAACTAAACAGTCATCATAATCAGTCATTAAGGTCAATATAATTTATCACTGTTCATGACAAATACTTCTTGCACATTCATTATGGTTAAGGCATCATCCAAGTATCAACATGTCATCATCATACATGCATCTTTAACTTAACTAGGGCATTGTCCAAATACCCATATCTTCACATCACTGTTCATGGTTTGCATCATTGTCTAGTATATACTATTCTGTATTCTTCTTAAGGCTGTAGCAACCTTATTCATTAAAGGTTTTTTCTGCTGCTTCTATTCGTGAGCTTGAGTAAAACACAAGACAACATACCTCTGTCCACCGTTTACAGCTAGACATTAGATCTCTGCTATTTTTCTTCCTGTTCCAAACTTAGGGCATCCATAACTTTGGTTGAATGAAAAAGATCTTAGTTTACTACTGTAAGACATTGCTGGTCACCACCGAGGGTCCAAAGAAAATAAGACAACAACAAAAAGCTAGTTTTGTGCTACTCCAAACAGTCACAAATTTTACTCCATGCAAATCCAACATAGGATTCCCACCAACAGAAGCAAATCCAACATAGCAAAAAAAAGAGGACTTCTCTGCTCCTTCACCGAAAAATTGATGTCCACGAATTTGAATGCTTCTATACTCCGAGGGTTTGACTGCTGCTATTTTCAGGACTGCTCCTTAGGGCTGCAACTATCTTCAGTTCACTCCACCAATATCATTAGGATAGTCATCAAACTAGGGTCCTTTGCTGCCCATGCAAAAGAAAAGGGAAGAGAACTGTTTACATGCTGAAGAAGATCTGGATTGTTTGCTGCTCATTCATTGCTGCAAACAAAATAAAAAACAAAAGAATGACTGCTGTTGACTGCTCCTCTTGCTGCCACGAAAAACTAGCCTCAGTCAACCTCAGTTGTGAGCTTTCCTTCTTTGAATGTCAAAAAATAATACCCAAAAAAATATATTTGCTGTTGCAATTCGAGTTTGCAACTCTGCTGCTCCTGAATAGTTCGAATATCCTCAGATGACCGAATTTCCTCAGTCAGTTGCACCTCCGAAATGGCCTCAGAGCTATGCAATTTTTGGACTGCTCCCTACTGCGGCTGCCATAGTGTCTTCTATGATCCGAAAAATCCACCTCAGTCTGCTCATTCGCTGCCTCAGTGAAAAAATCATAGAGCTGATCCGAATTACACATAAAAAATGAGGTCGTTTGCCTCTTACTGATACTGGTTTCTCATAGATTTTTATGGAGCCGACCTACCATTTATATATATATATATATATATATATATATATATATTTATTTTTTTTAATTTTCCCTTTTTATTTAATTTGTGGAGCTGACTTGCCATATCGAATTTTATTATTATTTTTAAATTTAAATTTAAAAAACAATTCTTTTGTTTGGTCGGCTGCCCCTTCAAGATGGTTTAGATTTGCCTTGTCATCTTCAAAAATTAATATCTCATCAACCATGAGGAACCACGTGACGTGCCACCTACCGTTGGAAAGGGTATGATGAGGGCTATCATCTTATGAGGGTGTTTCTTACATTGACAAGGTCCTTCACTCATATTTTCTTCAATTTGTGCAGGTCGTCATGAAATGACTTGAATTCTTCTTGATGGCTTCTTCACGTACTTTTATGGCATCAAGAGCTACAACACCAACCAAGGGTTTCAATAATGCATCAAGGTCTTCATCAAGCTTGTGGGCATGAGTGCAAGAGTCCCATACACACTTCAAGAGCTCCATAATATGTCAAGAGCTTCATTATGTCAACTAAGACTTCTTCAACCAACTTGTGGGCTTAAGGACCAAGTTATGAGCTTCTTCATCAAGCAGGAGGCTTCATGGGCTTCTTCAACCACCTCACCCACACTAGGAGAACTCCAAGGATCAAGATCCATCATGACATTACCTGTGGGGTTGCCAGGCCTTCTTTTGGGGTGCCATGACACCAACAGAGCATGAATGACCACAGAATGGGTCATTAATGCTTCTCCAAGCCATTTAGGGGTTCTTCATCGTCTACCAAGGCTTCAAGACCATCTCTAGGGTCTTCAGCATCATTAGCAGGGTCTTCAACATCTTCAGCAAAGTGGTGGCTTCAAGATCCACCCTTGTGGGTACAAGGACCTTGTCAACTAGGTACAAGGTGCTTCAAGGCACAAACCCACTCTGTAAGGGTTCAAGGCGCTACGGGTGGGACTTGTTGGCATCAATGACATCCTGTGGGGCCACTGTAAGTCCATGTTGGCATTAATGACAATTTCATCAACAACTCACTACTTGGAGAGGGTTCTATCGAAAGAGACAAAATTTCCTCTTGCGTAAAACAATCGAAACTAACTACGAAAACTTTAGCTGGATGGTTTCACTCTCGATTAGAAGAGAGGGACAAGATGAAGACTGTGTCGAAGCAACTACTTCAGTCTTAACACTCTCTGATGAAAGAGTGGGATCGGGTGGAGATGACATCGACTCGACCACTTTAACTTCACTCTCCAAGGGGAGAGTGGGATCGACCAAGGTTGGAATAGGATCGATCGCTTTGACTTCACTCTTCAACGGAAGAGTGGGATCGACCAAGGATAGAATTGGATCGACCACTTGATCAACCAATGGGATGTCAAGGGACAAATTACGATAACCAGTTGGAAGTCGTTGCTGAGGAATAGTAATATCTTCCAACAACCTTGAAGCTTCATCCATGTGGGGACAAAGGTAAGTGCGGTGTGTCACATCCCCTTCCCGCCTTAGAGGAGAAACACGACCATCGTTCCACACATTTGATAAATGTGGATCCAGCTCGAATCTCAATCTATTCAAATTTTTGTAAAAATTCCCCTAACTTCCCAATAGTAAAGAAATTGGTCCTGTCAGTGATCCATTCAACAATCCACGAATAAAATCTCAGAGAAGATCGAACGATAGAGAAGGATCAGAACTGAAATTGACTCTCACAATCTGTTCCGCATATGGAAACAAGTCAACGGCAGAGAATCAATCCTGCAAGAGTCAATGGTGTAGAAACTTGAATTTGGGGTATCGGGGAAATATGAAAATTTTGGCCTCTCATCCCGCATCCCGCATTCTGCATTCTGCATCCCGCATTCTGAATTCCGCATACCGCATCCCACATGCGGAATAGACCATTACGGAAATAATCAATTGCGGAATTAGAGATCGTGAAGTTGCATCCCGCATTCCAGTATTCCTGCATCCCGCATCTCGCATGCGGAAGGTGAGTTGCAGAAGGAAAATCTGTACAGAACAGGGTTTACAGAAGGCTGCTTCCACATCCTGCATCCCGCAAGTTGCGGAAAGGAAATTTTTGTGGAAATTCAATCCTGCTAGCAGAAGTCTTGGGCATATTTGATCATTGAGGCCCTCACCAATCCGACCATCTAAGAACCATAACTTAGTTTAAAAATGCATTGAACGAAACATACATAGATGGATACAATTTCAATTATACAATGGAATCAATTTATCAATTCAACACATAAAACATGTTCATCCTATTTCATGAAGCAAATACAATTTGCAGAGATTAACACAAAGATACTTATCTTTGAAAGAAGTTGTTCTGCAACCAGCTACATCGCTGCAATGTTCCACCCAACCATAGGCCAGTGGATTCATCAATCTCTCAGCAGCACTACCACCCCCGAGATGGGCATGATTCCCACAAGGAATAAGGGATACTAGAAAGCTCACACATAGCCAAGAATACAACCAAACTCAGCCAAGCCAACACAATTGGGTTTATCAGGCTATAAACAAACAAGCCAATATACTGCTAGGTTTATCAGACTGCGGCCAGTCAAGCCAACATTCTCATTAAGGACCAGCCAAGCCAACTAACAGATGGGTTTATCAGGAAGGAGCTAGAAAACTTGAACTGCTAAGCTAGTGAGCTCAACCATCGATCAGTGGCTCCTAAACATCTACACACCCAACACAAGGAAGCATCCCCTTCTCTGCTACATAGTCCCTCAGGCTATGCCTTACCTTCCAGTGCTGTTCAGGGTGTGAAAAGAAGAAAACCAGACCTTCTAGATCTACTTGTGAGGTTCCCTCCTACACTAGGTTTATTAAGCTAGTTTAGATCCAATCCAATCCAGGCCATTTCATAACAAGGAAAAAATATGCACACACGTAGCAGATCACAAGGTTAACACAACAACATAGAATTCCATTCGCTCTTTGACAGAGGAGACCATTGCACAACAACGCTCAGGATGGTAACAATAGGCGAACAACACAAAACAAAACACAGTTCTGCAAAACCAGCGAACAACACAGAACAAAAACACAGTTCTGCAAAACCAGCGAACAACACAACATGCATGCACAGGATGGAATAGGGAAAAATATTTTAAAAAAAACAGAAGCAACCCCTAATGTTTTGGGTGAAAATACCCGATGATGGACTGCGCATGCCTAATGAAAAACAAAACCAAAAAACTGAAAGCGTGAAGGATGGATGAACAAAACGTCACGCCGCTCCCCACAACGTGAGGGAAGATGAAAACATGAGTGCTTGAGGAAATGGGCATATGTTTTTTGGGTGTTTTATTTTGACACATGGCTTTCCCCCCATGGCTTAGAGTTAAACATTCCCCCTCCCCATTCCTTAGGAAATCATGCCCCCATCTCATTAGTTGTTGCATTGACATCGCCGGTTGTGGATTTTAATTAAATTTCATATTTATTTGATGTCCAAAATTATATATTGTGCTTGACTTAGCACCATAAACCGTAGGCATCAACCTTGATCACCTATACACAAACATCAATCAATGGCATGGCCTTGTCCTTGAGCTCCTTGCCATGATTTCATACAATATTTTCATCATATATATTTAATGTAAAATGATGTCAAAACCGGGGTGTTACATTCCCCCCCCCTTCAATAACACTATCCTTGGTGCTTTACAAAATTTGAACAAAAATGCTACATTGGCACCGCCCTCCGTGCTCTGTAGAATTGAACAAAAATGGATGTGCCAACTGCATGGCATCCTCCAGCTCCCATGTAGCCTCTTCAGGACCGTAGTACTCCCATTGCACCTTTACATGCCTTATGGATAGGTTCTGGAGCATTGTGACCTTCTTGACAAGGATGCGCATTGGCTTGATTTGGAATTATCCCTCGAGTTCCACCTGAATCACATCCCAATTTATCACATGGTTAGGATCATGTACATATCTCTTAAGCAAAGAAACATGAAAAACATTATGATCCCTAGTGCTGGCAGGAAATGCAAGTCTATATGCAACTGGCCCTATTATTTCAAGCACTTCAAATGGCCCACAGTATCTAGGTGACAGCTTGGCGCAACTTCCAAGCTTCAAGGAACTCTTATTTTCCCTCACTCTGAGGTAAACATGATCCCCAACACTGAAATCTCTTTTCACCCTATGCTTATATGCATAGCTTTTCTATCTGTCCTAGGCTGCTTTCAGATTCTGCCTGATCTTTACAACCTCCTGCTCCATCTCCTTGAGCAATTATGGACCAAGCACAACCTTGTTCACTGGATTATCCCAAGTGGCTGGTGTCCTACACCTCCTGCCATATAAAGCTTCGTATGGACTCATCCCCAAGGATGCTTCTTGTCCATTGTTATAAGCAAACTCTACCATGTGTAAAAAATCTTCCCACTTGGTTGGTTTGTCCATCACATACGTGTGAAGTATGTCTCCAAGTACTTGGTTAAGTCTCTCTGTCTGCCCATCAGTATGAGGATGGTAGGCAGTGCTGAAATTCAACTTTGTTCCAAAATCTACAAACAATCCCTTCCAAAAATTGGAAGTAAACTTGGCATCTCTGGCAGAGACTATTGCCTTAGGAAATCCATGCAATTTGAAAATATCTTTCATGAATATCTTTTCAATGTCATCAGTCTTATGCATAGAATTAACCGGTATAAAATGTGATGCCTTTGTCAACTTGTCCACCACAACCATGATTGAATCATGTTGTCTCCAAGTCATTGGCAATCGTGTAATGAATTCCATGGAAATAACTTCCCATTTCCATTCTGGAACTGGCAAAGGCTACAACAAACCTACTTGATGTTGATGCTCAACCTTCACCTGCTAACATTTCATGCACCTTGAAATATATTCAGCCATGTCCTTTTTCATTCCTGGACAAAAGTACTGCTTTCTAGTTGTAGCAATTGTCTTCTGATATCCTGGGTGACTAGAATATGGAGCTAGATGGATCTCATCCATAACAACCCTCCTCAAATCTGCTACATTTGGAATATAAATTATGTTCTTATAAGTAAGGATTCCATCTTCTTCTAATTTATATCCCTCGTTCTTCTTTTCAAGGCTTTGCTGCTGCAACTTGTCTTTTACCTGCACATATAATTCATCTTGAACAACATGATTAACAATCTGTTGTCTCAAATCTAACTGGTAAATAATAAGAGATGCCACATGCATTTCTTGCACCTTCCTGCTGAGTGCATTAGCTACCTTATTATCTTTTCCTTTTTTGTGCTTGATTTCAAAATCAAACTCACATAAAAACTCCAGCCATCTAGCTTGCCTAGCATTTAGAGTAGGCTGATCAAACAAATACTTCAGACCACAATGGTCTGTTCTTAGCTCAAATATTCTGCCCATCAAGTAATGCCTCCACATCTTCAAAGCATGTACTATGGCTGCAGTTTCCATATCATGAGTGCCATAGTTCTTCTCATGCTCCTTCAACTTTCTTGACTCATAACATATTACGTTGTTGCCTTGCATAAGAACTCCTCCAAGTCCTTGACCGCATGCATCAGTGCATGCCACAAAATATTTCTCTGGGTCTGCAACTTTCAAGACTGGTGTACTTGTGAAAAGATTCTTCAACTGCTGGAAACTTTCTTCACACCTCAATTGCCATTCAAACTTTATCCCCTTCCTTTGCAAAGAAGTGATGGCATGTGCAGCCTTGGAGAATCCTTGAATGAATCACCTATAGTATCCTACAAGTCCCATAAAAGATCTTACATCTATCACATTTCTTGGAGTAGGCCAATTCATAATGGCTTCAATCTTGTCAGGGTCCACATATATACCCTCTTCTGAGATAACGTGGCCCAAATACTAAATTCTATCTTTATAGAAGTCACACTTGCTCATCTTTGCATACAACTGATGCTCCCTAAGCAATTGTAATGTCAATCTTAGATGCTCTTCATGCTCTTCCTCATTCTTAGAATAAATAAGAATGTCATCAAGGAAAACAAGAACAAACTTGTCCAAATACCTGCTGAAGACACTATTAATAAGGCACATAAATGTAGTTGGTGCATTTGTGAGACCAAATGGTACCACTACAAACTCATAATGTCCATACCTTGTTCTGAAGGTTGTCTTATGAATGTATTCATCCTTGATTCTCACCTGATGGTAACCAGACCTCAAGTCAATCTTGGAAAATACCTTTTCTCCTCTCATTTGATCAAAGAGGTCATCAATTCTAGGCAAAGGATATTTGTTCTTCACCGGGGCTTTGTTCAGTTGTATGTAATCAATACACAATTTGAGTGTACCATATTTCTTCTTCACAAACAAAAATGGTGCTCCCCAAGGAGACACAATCGACCTAATATACTTCTTCTCCAATAAATCTTGCAACTGCATCTTCAGTTCTAGCATTTCTGGTGTACTCATCCTATAAGGTGTCTTGGACACTGGTGCTACTCCTGGTACAAGTTCAATTGTGAAGTCAGTGTCTCTCTTTGGAGGAAGCCCTGGAATCTCATTAAGAAAAACATCCCTGAATTCTTGCAATACAAGATAGTCCTCCAATCTAATAGTTTCATTCTCTATTGCCTCCACAACATGAGATGCATACACTTTGCAACCCTTCCTACAAAACTTCTTCAACTGCATTGCTGAAATCTGCCTCACGAAAATCACCTTTGGAATGCCTCTTACAACTATTGGGTTCCCTTATTCATCCATGCATTCAAAATTCTTATTGTAAGAGTCAAGCTTTACCATGTGAGCTTCTAACCAATCCATTCCAATGACAACATCATAGGAACCAAGTGGTAGAACATTCAAATCTACACAAGTGACCAATCCATTCATCACCAATGGACATTTTTCCACCACTTCACTAACCTTTCTCTTAGTTCTAGTGGCTAGCTGAACTAACCACGATTTGCTATGATTTACTTTCTTAAAAGCACAAATATCCACTAATCTAGGGGAAATGTAATTGTGAGTAGAACTAGGGTCAATCAAAATAGAAATAGATTGCTCAATAGTCTTACCTGCAACTTTAACTACAGTTTACTGGTGATCTTCTTGGCGGTCCTCTATTGCTGCATAGATTCTAGGGATGGCCCTTGCTACTTGACCCATTGTTTCTGCTTCTTGAATGTTGTAAGCTAGCCTTGCATTCTCATTCTCAAGTGGGCAATACCTGTGCATGTGGGGTCCACCACATTTCCAACATTGGAGTGGTGCTCTGTTCTGTTGTGGATCTCTTGGCTCATCTCCCACCACTCTAGCTGGTTACTTCTCTACTTGGGATGGATGCTTCTGTTGTTTCCTGAAGTTAGAAGGCTTGAAACCTTTCTTCCTTTGGTCATACTTCTCATTCTTCTTGTCCTTCCATGTCTTATGATAATCAGGTTTGTCTTTGCTTTGCTCATAGAAATACTTAGCTTTCCTTATCACTTCTTCCAGAGTTCTAGGTTCATAAAACACAATTCTGTCTTTGTAAGACTAAGGAAATCCAGTCAGAAAACGCTGGATTTTCACCTTCTCATCTTTGATGTACCTGACATACCTCAACATCTCCAAGAACTTATTTTCATACTCTTCCATGGTCTGATGTCCCAATCTCAGCTCATGGAATTATTTGATCTTATCATCATAGTACCTGTCAGAGAGGTACTTCTGCTTGAAATACTTCTAGAACTCTTTCCACGCAGTCTACCTTTCATTAATCTTCTTCACTTGTTTGAAGTGCTCCCACCATATGAATTTTCTTCCAGTCAAATTGAAGATGGCTACTCTAGCCTTCATATTTCCTAAATAGTCTTGGACTTGGAAATATTTCCTCATCCCAAGAAGCCAAGCTTCAGCTTCTTGACCATTCTTTATCTCATCGTTGAAGGTAGGAGGCCTTGCCTTCCTAAATTCATCACGTGAACGGTTCAGGTAACGCTTCTTCCTCTTATTCTCGCGAGAAGAAGAACCTAAACCACTAGTGGATCCTTCTGAGTCAAATGACCCACTAGGAGATATCTTTCTTCCTCTAGCAATGCTCTTACTTCCTTTTGGTCTCACTATTCGGTCCCCAGAGTTCATCACGAGTTCATCCGCCTCTGAATGTCTGTCAAACTCTGCAGCATGGATGCTTTCAACTGATTCTACTCCTTCAGCGCCTTAACCAATATTTCATTGTCTGACCTGTGACTTTGCATCTCCACCTTTAGGCTTCTCATGGTGGCGTCAAAATTTGGAGGAGTATCTTGAAACCTCCTCCCATTACAATCTGTCTCAACATTTCCAATTCAGACATTTTCCCCCATATCATCTTCCTCATATTCATTGGGGTTCTATGCATCATCACACATGTCGGTTCTCATTGCTCATCCAAACCAATTTTACCGAACTGCATGATCTAGAATGCTGCCCTGCGACTATAGTTCTGCAAAATGTGTTAATAAACGAAATTGTTAGATAATTTCAAAATCGAAACCACTTACCCACTACCCTTGGTAGTTTTCTTGTTATGTGGCTTAACAATATTTTGAAACCATTTACCAACAGCTCTGTTAACTCTTCAACTTGGCCCATTTAGGCCCTAGCGTTGCAACCAACAACTCTGATACCACGCTGTCACGTCCCCTCTCGCCTTAGAGGAGAAACGTGACTATCGTTCCACACATTTGATGAATGTGCATCCAACTCGAAGCTCAATCTATTCAACTCTGTGTAAAAATTCCCCCAACTTCCCAATAGCAGAGAAATTGGTCATGTTAGTGATCCATTCGACGATCCATGAAGAAAATATCAGAGGAGATCGAACAGTGGAAAAGGCCCACAACTGAAATCAACGGTCACAATCTGTTCCGCATCTGGAAACAGATTAACGACGGAGAATCAATCCCGCAAGAGTTAGTAATGCGGAAACTTGAATATGCGGGATCGGGGAAATATGAAAATTTCGGCCTCTCATCCCGCATCATGCATTCCACATTCCTCATCTCGCATGTGGAATAAACCATTGCGGAAATAATCAATTGTTGAATTAGAGATCGTGAAGCCACATCTCACATTCCCGCATTCCCGCATCCCGCATCCTGCATCCCACATCCCACACGCAGAAGGAAAATATGCAGGGAATAGGGTTTACAGAAGGCCGCTTCCGCATCCCACATCCCGCATCTTGCAAGTTACGGAAAGGAAAATCTGCAGAAGGAAATTTCTGCGGAAATTCACTCCTGCTGGCAGAAGTCTTGGGAGATTTAAGCACCATAATTTAGTTTAAAAATGCATTGAACGAAACATACATAGATGCATACAACTTCAATTATACAACGGAATCAATTTATCAATTCAACACATTAAACAGGTTCATCCTATTTTATGAAGCAAATACAATTTGCAGATAATAACACAGAGATACTTATCTTTGAAATAAGTTGTTCCACAACCAGCTACATCGCTGCAACGTTCCACCTAACCATAGGCCAGTGCGCTCATCAATCTCTCAGCAGCACTACCACCCTCGAGCTGGGCATGATTCCCATAAGGAATAAGGGATACTAGCAGGCTCACACATAGCCAAGAATACAACCAAACTCAGCCAAGCCAACACAGTTGGGTTTATCAGGCTATAAATAAAAAAGCTAATATACTGTTGGGTTTATCAGACTGCGGTCAGCCAAGCTAGCTAATAGATGGGTTTATCAGGCTGCAAAGGAGATGGAAAACTTGAACTGCTAAGCTAGTGAGCTCAACCACCTAGCTGTGGACTCTTGCACTAGATCAGGCTTGGCTCCTAAACATCTACACACCCAACACAAGGAAGCATCCCCTTCTTTGCTACACAATCCCTCAGGCTATGCCTTCCCTTCTAGCACTATTCAGGGTGTGCAAAGAAGAAAACCAACCCTTCCAGATCTATTTGTGAGGTTCCCTCCTACACTAGGTTTATCAAGCTATTCCAGATCCAATCCACTCTAGGCCATTTCAAACCAAGGAAAAAATATGCACACACACAACAAATCACAAGGTTAACACAACAACACAGACTTCCATTCGCTCTATGACAGAGGAGACCATTGCACAACAACGCTCAGGATGGTAACAACAGGTGAACAACACATAACAAAACACAGTTATGCAAAACCAGCGAACAACACAGAACAAAAACATAGTTATGCAAAACTGGTGAACAACACAGCACACATGCACAGGATGTAATAGGGAAGAAGATAAAAAAAAATCAGAATTGACCCCCAATGTTTGGGTGAAAAGACTCGATGATGGACTGCGCATGCCCAACGATAAACAAAACCAAAAAACTGAAAGCATGAAGGATGGATGAACAAAACATCCCGCCTCTCCCCACAATGTGAGGGAAGATGAAAACGTGAGTGCATGAGGAATTGGGAATATGTTTTCTAGGTGTTTTCTTTTGACACATGGCGTTTCCCCATGGATAAGGGTTAAACATCCCCCCTCCTTGTTCCTTAGGAAATCATGCCCCCATCTCATTATTTGTTGCATTGACATAGCTGGTTGTGGATTTTTAATTAAATTGCAGATTCTATATGATGTCCAAAATTATATACTGTGCTTGACTTAGCACCATAAACCGTAGGCATCAACCTTTATCACCTATACAAAAACATCAATCAATGGCAGGGCCTTGGCCTTGAACTCCTTGCCATGATTTCATACAATATTTTCATCATATATATTTAATGCAAAACGGGGTCAAAACCAGGGTGTTACACGATGCATATCCTTGCATAACAAGCAAGGATATCTGACGTTTCCTTTTCGACTCTTAACCACAGATTCACTGGTTGACGGGAAATCATCAACATGATGATCAAAGACTGATGACACATGATGTTTATACCACACTTCTGACACATGGGAAATATCGGGATAGTCCTTGAGAAGGGTCAACCTTGCAAAGTCTACAAGGGAACTTAGGTTTACGCTAGCCGGAAACATGTACATCCATACTCCCAACATGATGATCGGTGGCTGGTGGGATGCCAACATGACGATCATAGGTTAGAGTTATGACCTTCTGCTTAGTGTTCCTCTTCTTAGCCTTCCTTTTCGTCTTCTTCTTACTTGCCCGTTTACTAACATCAGTGTTTTCAACAGGTGAAGAGGAAGAAAGTGAAGTCAATTCAACATTCGACGAAGAAGGAGAAGGATTAACATGAGGTTGATGCTCATGCGATAAAGGACCAGGATACGAAACAAAGGATGCATTTGGTATGACAGGATTGGAGAATAACCATATAGGTAATACTATAGTCAATCCAGGAAGGTTCAAAGTGGCCATGAAGGGAGGACCAACAACTCCACAAGGGGGAGAAACAAAATACATACCTTGAAAAGGGGTCTCTTGACTGGTGGTCCCAGGAGAGTCTCCCATATCTAAACTCTCTAAGAATATCTGGAGTAACACACAAATCAAACACTACTCAAGTCTAAAAGCAACGAGCAAACTATGTGAATAGGAGTGGATCAAAAGTCAGGATCCTCACGGGATTATCAAGGATTCACAACTAACTGTATAACGTAGGGTCCAACAGTAAAACACGACAAGGAGTATTGGGACCGTACCCTTGTCTAAATACCCGAATACCTAAATGGCATGTGCATAGTAATCTCCTCGAGTGTTTTTCTTGGTGTATTGTGATGCCAAGATGGCCAAAAGGTTAACTCAATTGGTCACAAGAATCCTAAGAGGGTCTCCCAATATACACTAGGTACGGGGGAGCTCAACTCCGTAGTGGTGTTGTCTAATGCACAACCATATGAAAGGGGCCTTCTGATATACAATTGAGTACGTGAAGTACCTTTCTATATACCTCAAGCGTACATGAAAGGTCGTTCGATATACCGACAGTACATGGAAGAACCATACAGTCCTGGAAAAGTAGTGCAGGCAATAAACGATAGATGTCTCGCTTAACGACGCTGGAACACGTCACTAAGTTACACACAGTTACTAAATGATTTTAATCCTAAGCTAGCGGTAATTTTATCTTGAGCGGTTAAGTGAATGCATGAAGTGTAGACAAGAAATGTAAAAAGAATGCAAATCCTAGCTACATGAAGATGCACATTTCTCTTTCGATGAAGACTACTTAAAAATACTTAAGGTAGGGAAAGAGATTTTCTGTTAAAGAAGACAAAAATCAGAGATCTAAGAAAACCAAGTGCTAGTCAAATCCAACTATGAAGCTTTAAAGATCAACATCAATCACAATTCTGGAAAATACCCATGAATTCTTCCTAGAGTGCAATAACTCTATCTTTCTGCAATAATAGTCCAAAAAGCACAAATGGAATCAAAGATGCAACAAATCTCAACAATGTATAAAACAAAGTAGGGAAGCACTTTTATTTTCCAAATGCATGTATCAAAATGAAACTCTTTTCATATCTACAAATAGAAAAAGAGAGAACATCTACAACATTCCATTCATTTAGAAATCAAAAGGAAGATGACAAGCACCCAAACAACTCCCAAAACAATCAAGAATTGCTCCAAGACTACAAAAATGCAACCAAAACTCAATGAATGAGGGGAGGAAGGGTTTGGAGATCAGATATGACTATCCAAACATATCTAAAGAGGTTTAGAAATGTGATCAGGAAATCCAAGGAAGCACTAACAGGTGGAGGATTGAAATTTCCTACCACAACCAAGTCATTCACTTGACTAGTAAAGCATCCCAAACTCAACAAAACCAACTCCAAACATAGGTAATGCTGGAGATAGGGGTGGTATGACTATCATATTCAGCCTACAAACCACAATCCATCAAACCAAACCCAAAAAAGAAGGAAATCTAAGTTGACCACTAAGTTTCAAAGGGTGAACGCACATTACTACACTGCACCAGAGCGCTGATGCACCTGCTACACTGCACAAGGGTGCTGGTGGTGCACTGTCTATTAAGGAAAAGAGTGTCGGTGTTATGTTTACACAACCCAGGTGCACCGGGGAAACTAAAAAGCAAGGCAAAAGCCAAATCTCCTATAGGAGAAGGGAAGGAGGTCTGATAGTGATCCAAAGACACTCTTCAAAGACAAAATCCAAAGGAGGGAGAGTCTCTAGAGGCTAGCAAATGGATTTATAAGCAGATATGAAATAAAAGACAAAAGAAATTAGATCCATTCGAGTGATGTATTTTCCCCAGTATGGTCGCCAAATTTGTTAGTGGATAAATATACTCAAGCGGACTCAAGCCAGATATCCCTATTCCAAGTGGATCTAGAACAAATCAAATACACAATACAACCTACTTTCCTAGATCAAATAGAAATACAAGTTAACAGATATATCACTTACCTGAGGTCTGTAAATCCTCTTCTTTCTTTGTTGATCTAAGCTCTAGAGCCTTCATATCTTAAGCTGCAAAACCATGTAAAGCAAGTGGAAACAAGCAAACAGTACATGCATATCCAAACATGAATTGATCTAAGCTAATAGTTAAGGAAGAAAGCTCTAAACATCATCAACACAACAATGTTTATGGAAAGAGTTTGTATTAATGTAATCAAGGAGATACATAGAATTACATAGGAAAGAACATCACAACATAGCCTTAACGCTGCAATATTCCATCCAACAATCCAAGCCAAGCCTCCAAAGCAAGATAGTAAGCCTCCCAAAGGATGATACAGATCACCTAGAAATTCCACCAACATAAGAGTACCATGTCCTTCCTCCCTTCACAATGGAGAGAGGGTTTAATTTATAAGGCTAAATGGATAGAGTAGGTTGAGGATTAGGAGGAGGGGTCTAAGGGATCTTCCCCATAGGTTAGGGAACCAAATGCCACCTCACCTAAATGATAGGGATAGCCCTCCACCTCATACACCTTCGAGGAGAGCCTCGAAGCTTCATTTGTTTCCCTCTAAACACCAACAACGCACCTTTCTTGAAGGGAAAGAGCGTCGACGCACCTTGTATGAAGGGAAAGAGTGTCTATGGTGCTTCTAGCATGAAGGGGAAGAGTGTCGGCGCACCTTGCCTTAGGATAAAGAGCGCCTGCCTTATTAGAGGGGAAAAAAGGTAAGGAAATAACCTCCTATTCAATGCCATTCAGCTAAGGGAACTTTAGGGATTGAGGCATAGGGTTAACACATGGATCAATATGGCGAGATTTTGGTGTAACACTTGTTCATATAATGGATATTGAATATGTCGATGCTTATGGGGTATTTGTTGGTAAAGTCTTTTGAACGTTGGATCTAAAATATGTACCAATAATTGATTCCATTGTCAGGACAAAACACAAATAGGTTCTTCATGAAAGAATGAGGATATGATGTGGAATCCATTAAGAAAGGAGATAGAGGAATGGATATCTAAAAAAGAAGAGGAGCTTGTGCAACAAGAGACCAAGACCTTATAAGTAGACTTGCAAAGATGGAAACAAAGGTACATTTACTCAGATTTGCATGAAATTTTCCTTGTTTAGTTTCCTTGTTTACTACATGAATAGATAAAAAGACAGACATAAATTATGAATAATATATGGCGAACTTAAGAACTAGTTCCTTGTTTACTACATGAATAGATAAAAAGATAGACATGAATTATGAATAATATATGGCGAACTTAAGAACTAGTAGTTTGGGACCAAGAAATGGCTACAAGGTTGAACACCCTAGACAATAAGTGGAGGGAGATTGTTATCAGAAATCCCACTTTGGATTAAAATGTTGTTTGTTGAGAAAGAATTGATGCACATGTAACTCGATAAGATGGAAGTGTAAAACCCCACGTCTAGGGGGGATCTGAAGAGAAGGGAAAAGAGATGATACAATTCAAGAAAGATCGGAGATGGATCCATAAGAGTAAAAAAGAAGAGAAGAGTGATATGTAAGAAGAGGCAAGATTAGGGAGACAGTTGGAAAAGAAAAGAAATATAGAATACAGCTTGAGGGTGAAGATAGTATAGCTAGGAAGTCTAGGAATAATGCAAGAAGAGAAGAAGTAGGGCCAAAAGGATATGCTAAATAAATAACAACACCAGAAGGGTGTGTCAAAGAAAGAATTGCACCAAAAGGGAGTGCAAAATAAGGTGAGACGTTTCCAAATAGGCGTGGAATAAAAGAGGATATCGTGAGTAGTAATGGTAGGATAGGTGATAACGTCGAAACCCATTAGCAGATGAGATATGTGACTAAGTCATAGGACTATGATGAGTAAGGTAGCAATGATAGTGATATCTATAGTACTGAAGAACAAGATCCCTTATAAGATGAAGATATCTTGTCAGTTGTAATAATGTTTGCACAACTAGATGTAGGAGGATCTTTTGGATTCACCAACGAAGGAAAAAACATAGTGGGGAATAATCCCCATTTTGAACCAACCCCCTTGTGCATTTCAAAAGAAGAAAAAGAAAGTTCAACATAAGCTGAAGTTAGAGATATCTTGTAAGAAAGGTTGTAAGCACCAACAAAACCATGTAGAGGTGAGTCAATAGTATTTGTTTTAAATTTCAATATGGAAACACAGACAATAGATGATTCAATAGTACTTTATGGTACTGGGAAGGATGATGTTGAAAAAAATTGGTTCACTTGTGTAAAAATCTAGTCAGTAAAGTAGATTATAGTTGAAGTCACAAAGATTGTGTAGTTGGAAACTATGTTTAGAGAAAGAGGGTTTATATGGTACATGAAGTACAAACCACTGTACCAACCAAACATACTATATCCCTAGCCATTATAAGGAGAGATTTACTTAGGGAACTCCATAAATTGAAATTAGAGTCATGATGTATTACAAATATAAAGGAGATCAAGAAGAAAATAGGAGAAACAATATGGGACTATGATCATAGGTTCAAGATTTTGTTGGATAGACTAACTTTCCAAATCCTGGATGTACATCATAGAGAGTGGTTTATTGCAGGACTCCTCCCACATGGTCATGTCTCCCTCATGCAACAAAAGGATAACACTCAGTTTGAATCCTTAGATATCACCATGAGCTAATTGAAATCCACACCTAGAGGCAATGAAAATTCAATAGGGATGACACAGGTGTAGTCTCAACTCACTAGTCCATTGATGCAGTAGTAGGAAATGACGAAAGGTAAGGGTGTGTATGAAAGCGTATGGTGTAATTTATGACACGCCAAAGGTCACCATCAAAATTAATGTCTGACATTGGGTAGTTACACTAATACTGGTTCATTGGACCCATTTCCTATGGGTCCATAGACATAATGATGTGAAATCTGTAGATAATGGGGCCATGTACCTCCCCATTACCTAGCACTGTAGAACTATCAGAAGACTACACACACCCCATTCTATGAGTTATGTAACTTAGTGGGATATGATGTGAACAATTGTCGAGTGCTGCAATTATTGAAGCAATATACTACATCTAGGGGGTTGAGGAGAATAAGGGCGAAGAATGTGGGGGCTTCCATGGAGGATCCAAAGGAGGTTATTGAGGTAGACGTCGAGGAGGATAGGGTGGGGGAGGAGGAAGACAAGAAATATACTGTAATTATGGAGATACATTTCATATGATGTGTTTGTGCACCAAACTATGCACACTTTGTGGGTATTGTCATAGTACAGACCATGTGACAAAGGACTCCCTTGAGCTTGTATCCAAGTGGGAAGAAAATATTATGTTTTATCATGGTGATTGTTGAGCCTCACGAGGAGTAGATAATGAAATAAATTGCACATATATAGGTGGTGACATGAGGAGGTGCAAGAATCAGAAAAGAAACCAGCATAAGAGAATGTGTGGACTAACCTCTGTAAGGAAATATAAAAAAGCACTGCAGGCACCGGCTAAGGTCGATGCTATGCAACAAAAACAATTGCTACACAATGCAAAAAAAGTTGTGGAAGATGCACCATTGCACAAGGAGGAGTCATGACACAATGAATATCTAGAGGATGATTAGGGGGAACCAAGTAAGAGATTTATTTCAGTGTTGTATTAAGTTGTTGAGTGGCCCCCTAATTATGAGGAAATAATTGCACATGTAAATGAAGTAGATAGATTTGAGTGAGATGGAGGTTCCCATTTCTGTCCCATTACCAGAGAGAAATGTACTCCATGTTAGTAAGTACTAAGAGGGGAAGTACATGCAGATAATTTAAAATGATAGCAGAGTTGGGTAGATATGAGATGCAAGAAGTTATGTTGGACCTAGGGTTTGATGTTAACATATTTCCAAAGAATTCATGGGAGTTGATGGGTAAACCAAAGTTGGTTTGGTTTCCCATTCAACTCGGATTAGCAAATCAGTATACGATTTATTGCAATGGAAGATTGGAGAATGTTGAGGTAAATATTGATGGGGTAAAAACTACAATAGACTTTGAGGTGATTGAGATCATGGATGACACATATCCTTATCCAACCTTGTTAGGAATCGTCTGGGATTTTAATAACACTATATTTTTAAATTTGAAACAAATGCATATGTCATTTGAGATGGATTTGTTGTGTGTAGTTGGTCTATTGGATACTGTAGAGGGAGAGTTCTACAATGAACATGTTAATGATGATGTGCAGAGCTTGGAGATAGAGAATATTTATAACATTATAGGGAGAAGAGAAGACTATGTGAATCCAATGACTGATGGTGAACTAAGTTGGAGGAGTGATTGCTCATTTGATATTGCTTCGGAAGAAGACTTGGAGAGGTTACAAAACAAATTATATGAAGTGTCTAATAGGATATGTGCAAGAGTTATTAAATTAGTGCGTTGGATAGGATATGAATTGCAAAATCCGCTAAAATTCAATGGGACATGATGAGTGGATACATCAACAGAACATATGGAGGAGAGTGTTTCTAGAACTCGAAGGATTTAGGCAATGGATGCAGTCGTGAAAGGAACATTTGTGTGTTGGTGGGCGACGTGTCGAGAGGAGTTAAATGATTGGGCATAGGTGGTGGAATGCATAATATTGAGGTTCCAACCCTCGAGAGATTTCGAATTAATGAATAGGTATAAGGGTACGTAAGACCCCCAAGAACACATTTGGTTATGTGAGAGGAGATGGATAGAGAAGTATAACCCTAAATAACAATGGATTCATAGTTTTGTTCACATTGTGGACATGGTGCCAAGAAGTTGGTACAAATAAGAGGAGATCAGAAGGCAAACAAAGAATTGGGGAAAGTTAAGTAATCAATTATGCACAACCTTCAAGTTTATGCTAGATGATCATGCATTGAAAGATGTTCTATATCGAATGAAGAATTTAATTTTCCATTAGAAACCCATAGACCCTACGCAAAAGGTTGTCTATGTGTATCATAAGAAAATGAATAAGCTTAACCAACCCATTTATTGTTGGAAGATAAATGGAAAAAATGCTCAAGAAGAGGAGGATGCCATAAAATTATAGAGAAAAGAGATTGAGGGTGAGTGCATAGTCCAAGAAGAGACTACAAGTAGCATTGCACTAAAATATACATGGCCACTGAATAAAATGAAGTATAGAATTGGGGGGAAAAGACCCTAGAATGGTTGTTGTTGAAGGTTATTGGGATCAAGAGACAATTAAACAAGTGGTGGACTTTCTTAAACAATATGAGGATCTATTTCCTACGAGTTTCTTAGAGATGAAGGGCATAGTAGGATCCTTAGGGGAGAGGAAGATCCACTTGAAACCATATGCAAAACTAGTCAAGAAGAGATCATATTGCCTTAATCTAAAGTACAAGGAAAAAAGAGAAATGGATAGAATGTTAGATGTAGGCATTATATTTGTTATAGAATAATCAAAATGGACCAACCCGATAATGCTATAGGATAAGAAGATTAAGGACATTTGAATTTATGTTGACCTTTGGAATTTGAATTTGAATGTGTATGTGACCCATTTTCCACTCCCTTTATGGGTTAGGTTTTGAAGAATATAAGAGCAAGAGAAGACTACTTATTCACTAATGGATTTTTCAATGCATCATCAGGTGAGGATTACAAAGGAGGACATGACAAAGACCACATTTGCAATTGAGTGGGGTTCATTTACTTACATAGTGATGTCCTTTGATTTAAAGAATGCACTGATAGTTTTCTCTAAGATTGTAGTTGCAACATTCAAAGAGTTTATGCCTAATTTTCTAGAGGCGTGTTTGGACTATTGGAATGTGTTCATCCTGTTGAAAGAACACATACATGGACTTAGATACATGTAGGTAGTTGCAGATTTCATTGAATTTGAAGAAATGCATATTTTGCACACCTTTTTGGAATTTATTAGGACATGTAGTGTGTAAAGTAAGAGGGCTTGTGAATCCAACAAATATTGTTGTAATTGTGGACATGCCAACCCCAACATCAATCAAGGAGTTGTGCATGACACTAGGGAATACATGGTACTATAAGAAAGTTTATTAGAAACTATGCCAAGATCACTAGAACATTAGAGAAGTTTTTAAGGAAGGGATCTCGGTATGTATGGACCCAAGAACACCAGGGATCATTGTATATGTTGAAGGAGAAGTCAGTCACTATGTCAATTCTCAAATTCCCAAATTGGACGAAGTTATTTCATGTACATGTTGATGTGTTGTCATTCACACTTGGTGCAATACTCACACAAAAAGGAGAAGGTAATATCGATCACCCTATTTATTTTGCAAGAAAAAATCTCTCAGACTCATAAAGGAATTACACTAACACAAAATTAGAGGGATTGGCTATGGTATACACATTACAAAAAATCAAGAACTATTTGTTAGGATGTCTCTTCATTACTTTTACTGATCATTATGTGCTAAATTATTTAGTGAATAAGTTAGTGTTGGGGGAGGATATGCAAGTCGTTGATCATGTTCCAAATATTCAATTTTGAGGTGCTAGTAAAACTTAGAAAACATCATGTTGGACCAGATCATTTATCTAGGATGGAGTCTACAGAATTTGGAGGAATCCTGGATAATGAGTTACCTGACGCACTGTTGTTAAAACTTGACATAGTTCCCCATCATTTCATGGAAAGTGTAGCATATATCATGACAGGTCAAGTACTGAAAGATTATACAATATCAGGACAACAAAAACTAGAGACAAGGAGCATGGATTACTAGTTGACTGTAGGACAATTGTACATGCTTGGAGAAAATGGTATATTGCGCAGATGTGCGATGGAGAATGGACATGATGCAATATTGTATGAAACACATGAAGGTATTGATGGAGGACATAATGTAGGAAAAGAATATGCTAGGAAATTATTACATGTTGGGCTATAATGATCATCACTATTTCAAGAAGCCAAGGAATATTGTAAACGATGTGATGTATACCAACACATTAAGAAATAATTAAGAATGGATGAATTGCTACTATTCCCTGACACCACATTGGAGCCATTCAAGATGTGAGTTATTGATTTTGTTGGCCTAGTTAATCCCACTACACATAGAACATGTAGGAAATACATCATCACTTTGATAGAATATTTGACAAGATGGGCATAGATCGTGCTTGTGAAGGATTGCATTGTAGATAATATTGTGTGGTTTATCTTTGAGAACATCAACACAAAATTTGGTTGTCCCAAGGTGGTAGTGAGTGAGAAGGCTTCTCATTTTCTAACTGCCATTATCCATGCTTTGACCTAATAATTTATGACACGTCATCGAAAGAGTACCCTTTTCTATCCATAGGCAAGTGGTATGATGGAGGCATTCAATAAGATCCTTAAGCATGCATTGACAAAGGTTTGCAATGTGGAGTGCAACAACTGTGATCAGTGAGTTCCTATAGTATTATGGGCATATAGGATTGCTTGTAAGATACTGGAAAACCACACTCCATTTCATTTGGTTTACGAGGAAGAAGTTGTGATGCCACTAGAGTTTGTGGTACTAATTAGTATTTGCATTGTAGTTTACACACAGATGTCAATTGAGTAGTCAATACATAAGTGATTGTATGAATTAATGGAATTGGAAGAAGACAAGTTGATAGTAGGGTATAGTCAAGTTGTGGAAAAACAATGACATAAGGCATGGCACAATCACAACATATGATGCAAGACTTTGGAACATGATTCATTGGTATTTATTTGTGATACTATGTTTATTAAGCACTTAGCTACGCTTAGGATTAGGTTGATGGGTTTGTTTCACATTGTATACATTATGAAGGTTGGAATGGTGAAGCTAACAACATTATGCGAAAAGCCATTGAGGGGTCTCATTAAAGGAAGTCACTTGAAGGCATCCTACGACCTTGAAGGCTCAGAGGAACCCCAACTCATGAAATTTTGAACAACAATAAAGTAGTTTAGGAGTTATGTAGATTTTAGAGGTAGCAATAAAGTGTTTTCATGTTAGTGAGTTGAATGGATAAGTAGGGTACGAATAAAGAACAAGATAGGTAGTAGTTTAGGGGATTTAGAATATCTAGAAGATTTTGGTTTTATTTCCAAAATAAAAGGACAAAGAAAGGAATGAAATGATGTAACAAATTGGCAACAAGATCCATAGGTTGATGAGATGGTGGCAAGGATGGAAATCATATTTTTGACAAGTAAATCATGTAGAATAAATACAAAAAGTAATGACAAATTTCCAAAATCCTATGGTAAGTATTAAAGAGGAGCATGGACTTGAGGTGACAACTAAGAAGGTTAGTTAATCAAAGGTAAGATATTAAAATGGTATATGTTTATTTTGTATCACCGTCTCATACTATCGCGTTGACTTGAGTAACAACACAACACAATAAATTAAGAAGTAGTTGTGTGCAGAGTAGAGAGATAGCAGAATGTGTACGGGTTTGTTTTTGAAGACCTTGTCGATTATTGAAGAAATATTGAAAATAGGTAATATGGTGACATCCCCTGCACCCAAATCACATTTGAAGGACAAAGCTACGAAGGAAGCATAGATGATAGCAGTTGATATACCTGAGGAAGTTTGCATCAAACAACCTATTTTGGGCAAGGTCCTTAGTTTAAAGTTATTGAACTTCAATATACAAGACGAGGTGTAGTTCCTTAAGCTACTTTTTGACTGTTAAGTATAGATTATTGTAGTGTGAGATGAAGTTGAGCGGGTTGTTCCAAAATATTGGTCCAAAACGCTCTACAAATAGGGTATTATGTCTTTGTTGGATGTACCACATTTTGGGTGCAGCTATAACATCAATGATTGTGTATGATTCCTATGAAGTAGATTACATGGAAGGTTTCTCTAGTTAGACTGCACATATTTAGTGGACATGGAGGCGATGCATGAAGTTTTGGGTTTGCCTAAAACAGGAGAGCACCATGCACATGTAATTTCAACTTAAAAGTTGCAGTAGATGAGGTGTATAGGTAGTACGGTACTCACAGAGGGATGTGGGGCATAATCAAATAAATCATCAAGGATTCAAGTGTATGGTTTATGACACATTTTCTCACTTGTAAATTGATGAGGAAGTGCCGAAATGATGAATGCTCGCTGGGAATTATCTTAGTTGTCGAGGGGTGCATGTAGGGGATCAAAATATGTTGGATGCATTATTTGATGAATGAGTTTATACATGATTTTTTAGATGCACATGAGCAAGGGAAGGATTTCCACTACTACTAGTTTTATTGTTGCTAGCCATGACAATATGGAAGCCACTGGTGAGGAAATATTATGACATAGAGGTTGTCGAGTTTCTTATTGCACGAAAGTTCAATGTGTTGCAACATAGTGCAAACAAGGATATTCAAAAGGAAAACAACATGACATTCCACCAATGGTACACACAAATAATTTTGGACACTACTAAATCCTTTTGGATTTCATGTGGCATGGTGGACATGTATAATGAATTCCTTTAGTTTGAGATAGATTTACATACTATGTTTGTAATTCCGCACGTAGATCTCCAAACACCTACATAGATTTTTCCATTTTGCATAATAGAGGAGGGTATAAAGAATATTTTTGTGCAATGGTCGAAGGTGTTCCAACCGAAATTGGATACAGGTGCAGAAATAGAAATTTTGGAGAAGTCCAAGATTTGATGTAAGAATAAGGTGGAGTGTGCCACTAGAGGCTCATGAAAAGGTGCAGATATTAGAGGATTCCCAGGGATCTCATACCTTAAATGCAAGTGGGAACATGAAGAGGCTAAAAGGGATGCAAAATAAAAAGTGAAGTGCCCAAGAACTTTGTTAATTCCACCACCACACAAGTTTGGTTCGAAGGGGAATGAGGCCAGTCCTTCAACATCATTCAAGCCAGAGCATCAAACTACCATTCATCCATCCAGTACTTAGAATTGGTTGGTAAAGCACCACATATTTTCTAGCTAGACATAAGGTGGAGATATAGAGGCAAATGCTCCTCTGTAGGAACAAAATTTATTGTCTTCCTGGGTATAGGCTATTGTGAGTGCATTGAAGCCCAACTTAGAGGTGTTACAGATTATACACCAAGATACATTGAAATAAATTGATGAGTTATGCTTCCTGTTGTGGATTTCATATGCCATCAAAAATTATAAATTTGCCTATGCATGCTAGTCATAGTAGCATAGAAGGATTCAGATCTCCATCCTAGAGTTTGGGACACCAAGTAATTTAAAGTGCAATTTCAAAGAAATGGATTCTTTGGTTCAACCCTTTGGAACTTACAACATGTGAGTCATCCACTAGTACTGACATATAGTCTTTACCTTATGCCCAACTTGATTTGTTGGAAGTTCGCTCATGCAACCTCTGACACTATATTGGAGAGATTATGAATGAATCGGGTGATAGATATTGGGACTTGGCGAGGTCTTATTCATTATTACAATAACATTATGCCTAGGAGGTTGCGAAGCACACTTCATTGGTGAGAACAATAGAGGAAATGTATGCATGATTTACAGTTGATCCTAGTGATAAAATTGAGGGGGTTCCATTGCAAGATAAGCTCAGTAAAGTACTAAGAAATGTTTAGTGGTTGTAAGCACAAAATGTGGGGCTTCAAGGGAGAGTGAATACTATCCCAAGACCTAAGCATTTGGAGCTATAAAAGAATTTTACTAAAGCATAAGACATATATAGGCAAGCCAAGGATAACACATAGGAGTTTTCAGGCTTAGTTGAATATAGCTTCAGGTTTTGGAATCATCTACATAATGTCCCATAGATGTGCATGAAAGTTGATTAAATTTGCAGATAGGAGGAATATATTAGTGGGAAGAGAAAGTGTCTAATAGAACTTCCACCTACTTGGCACATGGAATTTTGTGACCAAATTATCTTCCCTTTCTTGAGAGATAATGTCAGCATGGGCCAAGCAGAAAACAATGGCTAACATAGTGGTGGATTCCTAGTAGCAGGTTGAACAAAAATACTCCACATACACAAATGTTCACACCATAAAAACTCAGGTGATTTAGTTGGGTTAAACAATTAATCCTGTATGTGGTTCTGCTTTATAGAAAGAGGTGGACAAGTTCTACGAGGATTTAAAGGGTGTAATGCAATTTTTTGAAGAAGTGAGTAATGAGTTCCATATTTTTGTTGGTAAACTACGAATGAAGCTTCTTTGATTCTCTTCGGTTTTTCCTAAGTAAGTTCATTGTCTTGAGGACAAGCCAAGTCATAGTGTAGGCGACCAGTTGGTAGTATAGTTGTGATTTTTGAGAAGAGTACCAAATAATGTATTGCATGTAATATATTTTCCATACACAAGTGTTATGCATCATGTTTATATAGTTTTGTGCTATGCACCAATATTTTGTATTGCACAATGAATTGTATTGTAATGAACAACATACCAGTTTGAAGGATATATTAGTTTTTAATACTTGTAATCATCTAGTAATTGTCATCCATTGTCATACAAAGGGGTTTGTAAAGAAAAAGTGTGTTGTTGTTGTTGTTGAGATGGTTAAGGATTTACGAGGAAAGACTTAGGTTTTAATTTACGACCGATTGTATGTAATAATGTTATTTAGATAGAGATGATGTGTTGAATTGACTCATGAATAAAGATAATGATATGTTGGTTGGTTCCTTCTTTATGAGTTTCATGTGTTGTTTATGAACACTTTTATGTAAATTGTAAGATTCTAGCTTACTATTTTGAATTCATGTAGTTCTTAATATGTCTGTTCCAATAATTCTCATAAGTGTCTCAAATGAAACCTTGTTCATATAATGATTATTGAATACATTTATGCTTATGATGTATTGTAGGTAAAGTCATTCAAACCTTGGTTTTGAAATTTGAGCCAACCTATTTATCTGAGGTATGCAAATCAATATCTATATTCATCGGTTGGGTATGTGTTGCATGACATCACATATTTTCCTTGGGTTAAGAGATGCATCAAAGATCCAACAATCATAGTCATATCCTTCAAAGGAATATGGCCTGAATCAGAAGGAGTCGAAAAGCTTCATCAATATTGGATTAAGTTATCCTCCAACTATTTAAAAGGTAAAAATCCAATCATAAATTAGTTCCACTATAACTTGTGTATGTTTTTAATTTTCTATTGCAAACGCTCCTAATATAAATCAAATTTCATGGATGAAGTGTTGTTGAGCTATAAATTGTTATTGTGTTGAATGATCATTTTTGTGAAGGTTGAAAGCCTGTGAGAGACTGAGTGATGGATTTAGGGTTTTTTAACGGGATGTATATATGAATGACAAAAGTGAAGAGAGTTAGCTATTGTAAAAAAAAACAAATAAGATTGGTGAATGGTTGTGTGGGAGGTGCCAGAAGCAAGTGGTCAATTTCAAATTACCTAGTTTGCTAGGGAAAGCCTCCATAACCGTAGTTGCTCTATGTAGTATGGATTTAGCCTTTATCCAAAGGGAGGCAATTGAGGTTTCCAAGTAGGATCTTGCAAGGAGGTATTTTATAATGTTCAAAGATCGAAACCTAGATGTTCGATCGAAGGAATATGCATTATATTGAAGAACTTGTTGAGGCTTTGTTTCATATTATGTTATGAATTACTTATTCCTCAAATTTGTGAACCATTAAATAGGTCTACCAAGGGCACTAGATATAGATTTGATATGGAAATAATTTATCTAACTTAAAAACCTAGGAAATAAGCACAAGCATATTTGGGTGGGAGGGCATTCCTAGATTGATTGTTTCTATAGAAAATGATGAAGTCCAGAGAGTCTTATCATGAACAAATGAAATGAAAACCACAACAATAAAGAAAAGAAGGTAGTGAGTGAAAAACCAACATAAAATTCTTACTTCATTACTTGGGAAAATGCCTCTATATAGAAAATATGAATATATTTTATTGTTGAGGGATGGGGTTGAGGTTTTTCTAGGTCTGAAGGTGTAAGGGTTTTTTATTTTTTTAGGTTTAGGATTTGTTTATGCAAGTGGGAATAGTGTCTTATGTATTTAGGTATCCTAGTACTACAAGGAAAATCCCTTGTAGCAGAGGTCATAGTGGACGCTTTTAGTGTTATAATATTGGAAAAATAAAGATTGAAAACCCTCCACTACAACCTCCGACAATGGTAGTGAATGTTTTAACAGAGGTCATTACAGATAAATTTTATAACTAAAAAAAAACTCTGTGACTAAATGTTTTAAATGCTGTTTTTTATCAATGCGTTTTGTTCAAAATAGCCACACCAGTGTTGTACAATGTAAAGTATCTACACTAGTGCATTCAAACATAAAGAGCACTGAAAAAAAATAAAAATGCAACACCGTACTGGTGCACACGTATCATTTATATGCACCGATGATTTATTACACAACAAACACATTGATGCGACATATCACATCGTACAAACCGTACAAAATGTATTTTTTAGCTTTGCCGACACGATCAATTGATATGAGCGCACCGGTGCATATAAACCAATGATATGCACTGGTGTGTATAGACTAATGATATGCATCGGTGTGTATAAAAAAATGATATGCACCAGTGCAAAAAATAAATAAAAACAGACTAGTGACTCCGTCAAACAAGTGAGAATATTTATTTTAAAATTCAATTGTGTGTTTAATTTACATAACCACATTGGTGCATATAAATTGTGAAGACGCACCGGTGCACCTAATTAGGGTAGACGCATCGGTGCATCATCGATTACCAAAAGCACCGCATATGATTATTTGAACAATTGCTACTGACATTGCAACCAAATATATCCATTTTAATGATTGCATTTGTGAGTTTTTTTTGTGTTCGGGGAGACGCACGAGGGCGACCATAATTATCAAAAGCACTGCATATGATTATTTGAACAACGACTACTGAAATTGTAGTGATATNTTTCTTATATCATAGATGCAAACATTTATTGTAATATTTAAGCATCCATAGGTTTAATTACCAATGTACCATTTCACATGTAACATTTGACATTAACATTGAAGAATGTGATTGAATAAATTTTTTAATTTTATCATACATCAATAACACTGCCTTTGTCATACAAAATAGGACAACATAGAGATAACAATGATAAAAATGTCAATATGCATATAAATGATACACTTATTGGTAACCCATTGATTTTCACAGGCAATTATTTCAAAATATACAACAAGCTACAACAACTTGTATCGACATCAAAATTAAATATGAATCACCATTCTTTGTTGGAACTGTTATCGGTACTCGGGCCACTTGCTTCAATTGGGTTATTTGGACGAATGTTTTGCTCACTGGCTCGATTGTTTTCCTATTCTTTAGCTAGCATCTCCAAACATAAAAATAAAGTGCACTAAGTGTATCTACATTGCCGCGAATAATGAAAATACAATAGATGGTGTACATGAATGTAAATTGAAAAGCGACATATCTGCATAGTTAGAATTGAGTCATGAATGATACACATTCTTTCAAAACCATATCACATGCCTTCCATCAACAAGTCTTATGTTGGCTCCACTCCATACTTTCTTTCCTGCAAGTTTTATGCCTCATCACAGTTATTAATAGATTTAATATAAAGGATTTTTTAATTATAAAATGAGAGAAGTAAAACAATATAAATACTTACAAAATCCACAATTAGTGTTTGGTACATCAACATATACTCACAATCCTTACTTAACCCATTGTCAATCAATTCATATGATGGTTCCTCTTTGTATATTGACACTTGTTTGATTACATCCAAGGATTGGTAGTGAAAACAAAACAAAACAAATATACAAATCACAACCACTACATAATCTTAATTTTCTATAAGGAAATCACAAATACTCACAAACTTTGTTATCAATCCCTTTCTTCATTGTCGTCCTATCTTGCGTGCTGATTGGGTTTAGTTTTCTTTTCTTTTCTGCATTAACAAAACAATTGCAAATGAATATTTAACATTGAATTAATTAATGATATTTACCTAATCCTAAGAATAAATTATTTCATACATTTGAAGCACATTGTTGTTTAGATGGATCCTTTTGTGATGCAATTATGTCTATTTCCTTAACCATCTCCTTGTACACTTTTGGACACCCCTACTGGCACATTTCACATATCACCTCTTTCATCCTTTGGGATATTCATAATCTTTCTAGAAATGTAAAATGACTGCATTAAACAACTATTTTTGTTGATATGAAAAATAAATAATATAGCAGAATTAAAATTATTAAAGGAATGACGCTTTATAGTATTTAAACATACATATTGTACATAAATATGTTTAGGAATATTACTTTTTCAATGATTCTTTTTGTTGTTGTTGTATGTTTTTTCTATCGCAAGTCTAACATGTCTCATTGACCATTTCTCTAGGAACACCTCTTATAGTTTACATATGATCTGATTTTTCAAATCATTTGATTGGTTTCTGTATTGTAAGTGAAAAGTATGTATGTACGTTCTTTCAACTATATCCCTCATAGTATTATAAAATTATTTGCCCCTACTATTAACTTCCAACACCCCTCCATATGAGCTAAGGACCAATTGATCATCATTTGTATCTTCCATATTTTTTTTGTTATGATGACATTGCATTTTGTTGATGTCAATCACTGTATAACATTCAACAAATGCGTATTAGATTATTTGAAACATATTAGTGAATAATGATAACTACATTATTACTGAAATTTGAAGAAATAATTCATATTGACTTCTTTTTTATTCACCCGATTCATCCCCCTGCAATCTTTCCATCAATGTTGTACGCTCTTATGCACTTAGATTGGTAAGAATATTATCGATCTTCTTCATTTTTGGCTATGCATTTCACACATTAACGAATACATATTAGTGAAATTTACAAATAATTCAAATAAATTAATTTAAATACATAAATTAATTAGAACCACTTGCCTTCTTTGTAATCTTGGATGTGCTTCCATCACGTTGACTGAAGTTTTTGTTCATTGAACTCATACCATGAATTTTTATCAATAAACAACCTAGATCATTAAATACAAAGCTATCAATATATTATTCAAATAAATTATAGACCTTCAAAATAGAAAACAAGTTTGAAATCAATGCGTTTTATAACATTAAATGCACTAGTGCGTATATACACTAGACATGTCGGTGCTTTACAACAACGAAGATGCCTCGATGCATTATACCAACACAAGTGCACCATGAATGACAAAAAAGTATTTATCATTTTATGGAAGTAGGAAACAGGAAGTTTCTGCCATTATCAGCGCCATTTTTGTATAAACATTCTGATATATAATCAAGAAATGAAAAAATGAGAAAGAATTTTGGGTTGTATGTCATTAGTAATGTACGATAATGATACGCCCATCGATGTGTTTTGGAAAACTAAACTCACCAATTTTGACGCATTCATTTTTTTTCCTTCAAAAAACTTATAAAAAAAACAAAAATAAATATTAAAAAACTTCTCAATCCAAGTAATGTCCCCATATCACCCTAAGATGTCTATATATATTCACAAATTCAACAAATTTAAAATCCCTAAAAGGTAAAATCTTAATTTTGTGAAATAGTTGAGTGATTTAAACCCTAATGTAAAATTTTGCGACCACATCAAACAAAAAGAAGCACCAAGAAGAGAAGGGTTGAAACATTGAAAGTATGTATGCAGTTTTTTTTCTAAATCAACTTAATTTCTAAATAAGATAATAAAATCAACAATAATATTTACATGAAATTTTTACTATGCAGGGTTTTGTTTCATTCACCATACCTGACAAGTTTCGATCTTCATAGTAATCCAGTTGCTCCAAACACCTTCTACGTAAGTCTTTGTTCCAAATCTCTCCCGTGAAACTTTTGTCAAAAGAATGAATTAATGTTTAGGTTTTTTGCTTTTAAACACACTTTATAATTACTTTTTTGAACTTAAAATTTCCGCCATTATTTCAGTTTAGGGGAAAAAATAGCTTGTGTGATTATTATTATTATTGTTATTAATATTTACTTTTTTTACTTTTTATTTATTTATTTAAAACTTTCGGTAGTTTGGTGCGCCCGTGTCTATGACGCATCAGTGCATTACTTTATAAGTTGTATTGATATCCCCTAACTTGAAAAATATGACCAATTGGTGTGCCTATACTTATGACACGCCTCAGTGCACTTGTATTTAAGAAACACACCAGAATGAAAACTATTGTAAAAATGCACGTATAAATATCCGCTACCAAAAGTAGCAGATATTTTCTACTATAAGAACTTTTGTGGAGGATATTTCATGATGTGTTTATCATTGTTATGCACTAGCATCCCGATACTTGAAAAATTTTGCCATTCACTGGTGCACGTATACATGCAACACACCGATGCGATTGTGTTTATAAAACATGTCGTATTGAATAATTGTGTATAATGCATGTATAAATATCCACTACCAAATATAGCGGATATTTTCCCATGAGGGGGATTTTGCGGATATTCTTTCATGGTGCATTTATTGTTGTTAAGCACTATTGCGTTTAATTTGTTTGAGTGTATTAGTGCATGTATATTGGAATAAACACACCGCTAAAAAAATTATGCTAGGTTTTTGTGGTTCCACTTAAAACTATATAATCATCTCATATTTTCTTTTATTATTTAACGACACCAATTACAATATTTCATAGTATATACATGTTTCTTAAAATAACCTTTTTTTAACAGAATGGTTTCCAAACTATAGTGGAAGTTATATTGAAATATAGTTCTTGAAAAAAAATTAAGATCGTAGAGATATATATTGATATATTGTTGATTTGTCTCAAATGTAGGGAGAAACATTTGTAGTATCAAATGGCCAATTCTTCAGATTCCAACTCGTTCCATCGTGTTCAAAGTTCTACGAGTTCTGGAAAAGAATCATTCTTAAAGATTATTGGCGGGGATGTTTTATTGTTAAAACATTAAACCATTAAAAATTTTCAAGCTTTTTGGCTCCAAGAATTTCCAAGAAGCTTTGATCTTCGAGGCTCTCGATTTGGTTACTGCTGGAGGTGCCTTGGCTCATCCAAGCTCTTCGTTCTTGGATTTAGGGTTTTGGAGTCTGGCGATGTAGTTGAACTCAGTTTTCAGTTCTAGATCGCTTCCCTTCAGACCTATGCTCGGTTGCATGTTCGTTGGTTCTTTGAAGCTATTTCTCCATGGGTTGGAGGTTGTTTTGGTTTATTTCAGGGTCTAGACTGCTCCAAGTTTTATCATGGTTATCCTTTGATTGGTATCTCTACTCTCTCCAAGATCATTCCCATATTTGGGCTTTGGTTTTGATTGAGCGCTCCAAGTAACCCTACTTTGGCATTCGCCCTGGTTTGCATGTGGTTCCTACCTAGATCTTTGTGATCGTTGTTTGAAGCCTGGTGGTGATTTTTGGCAGATTGATTGTGGGCTTTAGAGTCTACTAGTTTTTGATCTTGCTGGAGGAGATAAGAAATATGGAGGTTGGAGTCTTTTCTTGTTGAAGAGTATCTATGATTCCTTCCTTGATTTTCTTCTCTGGCTGATTGGAGTCTGCATTTCGGAGTTGACTTCCTTTGTGTCCTGCTTCTTTCTTTGGTTCTTGTCTCAGGCCCCTTGTGGGGTTCTTTTTCCTTGAGGTGTTGTTCTAATGTTGATGGACCCTCCTCGGGCCTCTTCCTCTAGACCTAGAGCCTTTCAAGAGATTGATAGCTTCTAGTGGCAAGAGGAATGGGGGCCCTGCCCAAAAGTTTATGAAGAAAGTGGACATCCCATCTGTAGAATTACCTCCTGCTCAGACCTGTCGATCTGCCTTAAATCTAGCTAAACGGGGGTTAATCGGACAATTCACCGGGATTTGGCCTTCTCCAAAGGCCATTGATGGTTGGGTGTAGAGAAATTGGCTAGCCTTAGTTTCTGAAGGCATCTGAAACCATTTCATCGGACGTGGTTACTATGTCTTCATATTTGAATATGTAAAGGATTATGACCTTATCTTCCACAATGGTCCATACTTTATGGGCCCTCAGGGGCTCTACTTAAACAAGTGGTCCCCTAATTTTTATCCTTCTCAAGACGTCCCGTTTGCTGTCCTAGTTTGGGTTAGGCTCCCTCACCTCCCCCTACATTGCTGGAGCTCAGACTCCCTTGAAGCCATTGGGAACACGCTTTGTAAATATATTGACAGGGCTAATCGGAAAGATCAATTCTCTTGTGCTAGGATTTGTGTCGAGGTCGACCTTGAGACTGGCCTTCATGAGGCAATCAACTTAATAGTTGCTGATTGGTATCAAATCTAGGAGCTGGATTATGAGCACATCCCATTTAAGTCTAGATTCTGTCATGGCTATGGTCACTTTGCCCGCAATTGTAAGAAAAAATCAGAAGATGAGATAGAACATGTGAAAGATGCACAGTGGACTCAAGTCCAGAAAGTAGGAACCTCCCAGGGACCTCAAAATAAAGGAAAAGAAAAAACTGTGACATGAGTCTCTTCTACGGGGATCAATCCTCCTTAGGCTATGTTCAGTTCCATTGGTCCTTCAAATCAGTTTGTTGTTCTTAGCTCTTCCGAGGAAAAAATTGAAGAAGGAGAAATACAACATCTTGAAGGGATCGTGGTGGAAAATGAAGTCACAGTAACGTTGGATCAAGTTGATCCAGATTTCTTGTCTCCTTTAGGGGTTGGAGAATATTTCCCTGCTTTGATTGGGGCTAGTTATTCTCCTTCCTATGCAGACATAGCTTTAAAAAAACCAACTGATAGATCTGGTTCTTCAGAAGAAGATATCATTGATCAGTTCTCCAAAAAATCTGGCAGAAAGTCTAAGAAGGAAATCTGGGAAGAAGAGGCTGATAGGCTTAAGACTCAAGGAAGCCACTCCACCATCGAAATGTCTTATGGACGAAATAAGAGAACCAAGCCTCCAAACGGAGTAACAACTCCCTCAAACTTAAGCAAGTAATGAAGTACATCTCTTGGAACTGTAGAGGATTGGGGAACCCAATCAAAGTTCAAGCATTCAAAGATATTTTCAAAATGGCCCCTGTTGAAATACTTCTACTCCAAGAGACCAAGATTGAGGAGAAAGCTCTCCTTCTTTTAAGAAAAAATAATTGGAAATTCACATTGGGTAAAGCGGTCAGTTCCAGAGGCACCTGTGGAGGATTAGCCACGCTATGGTGTGATAAGAATTCTATATTATCAAATTTTTATGCTACTAAGCACTAGATTTTCACAGAGATATTCCACTCTGACAGTAAATTTTGTATGTACCAGTGAATTATTCTGAAAAGCAAGACTGTTGGAGGACGTTATTAGAATTTCTCGAGACCTGTTCTCCAACCAATATTATTTTAGTAGGTGACTTAAATATAACATTAGCTCCGAATGAAAAGAAAGGATTCCTTCGTGGTAAGTACTTCATGCAAGATTTTGTGGAAAATTTGATTCAAGACTGGAAATTGATTGATCTAAAAACCTAAGCGGGGGCGCTATACTTGGTCTAACAATAGAGTTGGCTCTTCATGCATTTCAGCCAAGCTGGACCGATTTCTTGTCCACAGCCCCTTGTTTGATGGGAAATTTATTATCTCAACATAAATTTTACCAAATCTAACTTCATACCACCATCCAATTTCATTACAGATTGAAAAGGAAGAGGAACTCAGGCCTATCCCATTCAGGTTCAGTCCCCTCTGGATCGAGAGAGGTGGTTTTATGGATGTTGTCACTCAGGATTGGTCTAAATTTGTTGTTGGATCCCCTAGTTATGTCTGGGAACATAAATTGAATAATACTGAATTAGCGCTGAAGCTCTGGGTAAAAACTCCCCTTCCCACTCCTACATCCATCATAATTGATAGAGTTTCTGAACTAGCTTCAATTCAATTTGATTTGGAAGATAAAGTTATCTCCAATTCTCATCTAGTTCTGGAGAAATCAGCTCAGCTCATTGCCTCTCAACCTTTTAGATATGAAGAGGAAAATCTCAGGTTAAAGTCTCGTTGCCTCTAGGTGAATTCAAGAGATAAGAACATTGTGTATTTCCACTGTCAATGCAGAGTTCATCTCTCCAAGAATCATATCTTGGAAATATCGTCTGGAGACGGGGCTTCAATTAAAGGCCAGGATATTTTAAAACCTTATGCCAGGACGCACTTTTAGCTCTTTTTTCAGGATGATGGTCTTATTGATGAAGAAGCAACCTCTATATATTTGGATAATATCCCTTCTTTGGTAAGTGAGGAGGATAAATTAGTCCTTATGCATCCCTTTTATGAATAGGAAATTGTTGAAGTCATCTGGGCCATGGAATTAGATACGGCACCTAGGCCGGATGGCTTCTCCTTTAATTTTTATAAAGTCTGTCGACTCATCATTAAAACATATTTGGTCTGAATGGTTACTGCCTTCCAAAATAAAGCAAAAGTAGGAGGGTGCACCAACTCTAACTTCCTCGCTCTCAGCCAATCCTTCTACCTTTGATAGGTTCCGACCTATTTCGTTGTGTAATGCCTCGTATTAGATCCTAGCTAAACTTTTAGCTAACAGATTTAAGCTCTTTCTTGGGAAATTGATCTCTCCCCTCCAGGGGGCATTTGTCAAAGGTAGACATTTGGTGGATAATGTTATCCAAGTTCAAGAAGCTATCCATTCAAGTTTCCAAAGGAAGGAGAAAGGTATGTTAATTAAGTTAGAAATTAAGAACGCTTTTGATAAGGTTAAGCTTCCCTTTCTCTATGATGTCCTGCTCTCTTTTGGGTTTTGCTCTGACTTTGTAAATATGATTAAAGCATGCACTAACGGGCCTTGGATTGCTCCATTAGTCAATGGTAGAACTACAAACTTCTTCAAAGCTTCTTGGGGTCTTCGCCAAGGTTTTCTGATGTATCCCTTCTTATATATTTTGATTGCTGAATCTCTCAGTAGAAAACTCATTGTAGAACAAGAAGTTGGTTACATACTGAGCATCAGGATTGCGAGGGGTCTGGATCATATCAATCATGCTCTTTTCGTCGATGATTATCTTCTTCTAGGTGGGGCATCTATGAATATAGAAAGGGATTTCAATGAAATTATTACAAATTTCTGTCAAATCTCGGGAGCATTAATTAACAATAACAAAAGTGTTGTCTATGGTTGGAATGTTGACCATTTGTCTATTCTCCGAATTTCAGAGTTCTTGGGCTTCCCAGGATTCGACAAATGGGAAAAGATTAAGTATTTGAATCTTCCTTTAACCCTCAGATCTTCCCCTCCCTCTCTTTGGTTGGATGTTCTTGCTAAGTTAAAAGCTAAAATCACTTCTTGGGGAGGTCATTTGCTAACCATGGCTGGGAAACTGATTCTGGTTAAGGATGTTTTGTCTGCTTTTCCTATTTTCCAATCTGCCTTATTGCTGGCGCCAAAGAGTATCTTGGCTTAGATCTCTAAATTTATGCATGACTTCCTTTGGTCGGGTGGAAAAGGCAATCATAACAGAATGCATCTAGTTAGCTGGGAAGTCCTTAAGAGACCGTTTTCAGAAGGTGGTCTTCAAATCCGGGATCCTGGTATGGCTAATCTGGCACTGAGTGGCAAGCTGATCTAGTAGCTATTTGAGGATAAACACCATCCTTTCAGTAAAAAATTTCATATGAAATATCTCAAGGGTGCCTCCCTTAGATCCATCTCTTCAGCTAACACTCCTACAGGTATTTCTATTTGGAACTCTTGTAGGAAAAGCTTTGAATTCTTTAACTAGCAGATCTTTAGAATCCCTGGAAATGGGAAAAGTATCTTCCTCTGGGAGGATAAATTTTTTGGTAATCCCCCTCTTTCCTCCGTTCTTCCGTGGACATCAATTTTGAATTGGGAAACAAATAAAGGTCTCATTAGATTGGCTAATATTTTCACCTGGGATAATTCTAGTAATTGGTCTGGCTGGACATTTCCAAACCTTTCTGTTGGTTTACTTCCTCAAAAAAATCTACTGTTGTTTTCTCTAATACCAGATAGAGAAAACAACAGTAGATTTTTTTGAGGAAGTAAACCAACAGGAAGGTTTGGAAATGTCCAGCCAGACCAATTACTAGAATTATCCCAGGTGAAAATATTAGCCAATCTAATGAGACCTTTATTTGTTTCCCAATTCAAAATTGATGTCCACGGAAGAACAGAGGAAAGAGGGGGATTACCAAAATTTTTATCCTCCCAGAGGAAGATACTTTTCCCATTTCCAGGGATTCTAAAGATCTGCTAGTTAAAGAATTCAAATCTTTTCCTACAAGAGTTCCAAATAGCAATACCTGTAGGAGTGTTAGCTGAAGAGATGGATCTAAGGGAGGCACCCTTGAGATATTTCATATGAAATTTTTTACTGAAAGGATGGTGTTTATCCTCAAATAGCTACTAGATCGGCTTGCTCCCAATTTTGAATTGGGAAACAAATAAAGGTATCATTAGATTGGCTAATATTTTCACCTGGGATAATTCTAGTAATTGGTCTGGCTGGACATTTCCAAACCTTCCTGTTGGTTTACTTCCTCAAAAAAATCTACTGTTGTTTTCTCTATCTGGTCTTGCTCCCATTCATTTCTCCCTCAAAGATCGTTGGGGTTGGGGCCATGATGGGTTCTATTCTGTTGCTAAAGGCTTCAACGCCCTTCATTCTTCCCATAGCTCTTTATTTCCTCACGTAATATGGAAAACAGTTTGGTTTTCTCGCTACCAGCTGAAGGTAAATTTTTTCACATGGCTTGTATTAAATAATAATATTTTGACTGGAGATTCCCTCTATAAGCGTGGATTTGTTGGTCCCTTTTGATGCTGCCTATGCAAAATCGCTGTGGAAACTGCATATCACCTCCTTGTTGACTGTGATTTCTCCAGGAAGGTTTGGGAGTTGGTCCTTCAAGGTTTTAATTGCACATTCCCTTCTCAGACTTCAACAACTTCTCTCTATTCAGCGTATCATGACTGACGACCTTCAAAATCAATTTCAATAGTTATGCACTCACAATGGCATTCGATTCTGAAATTTACTTGGTGGGAATTATGGTTAGCCATAAATCATTGTATTTTTCAAGAACAAATTCCTATCACACAGATTGTGGTCAATAAATCAAAACTGTGGTTTGCTGAAACCAGTGGCATGCAATCGCCTTCTCTTTTTTTGGGGTCGAGCGTTGGATCTCTTGATTCTGGGTTAAAATTGAAAAGTGCTCAACCTCCCATTAATCCTTCATGGAGGTTTTGTGGAAGTCATGATGTTCTTCACAAAATATGGATGAATTCCCTCTTGCTGTGTAATATAAAATTAATCTATCTATCTATCTAAACTTCATAAAGGAACCCTATTTATTCAACCTTATAAAACAACTCCCCGGCAACGGCGCCAAAATGTTTGGGTGTGTTCTACTATCTTAAATACACCTAATATTTAATTATCGACAGGGGTTGGTAGGCTTAGAGTTGATACAAAATATATGCAAAGGTAAAAAGGCTCCTAGGGTGATGTTCAGATATTTTAATAAACAAAAGATCGAAAGATATTTCAAAATGAAAAATTGAGTCAAACTCCTAAGACTATCTGAATAATCGGACTAGACTGGACTATCAAATTTTAAACAGCTACTAAAAGAAAGATATAAACAATAATACTTATAACTTCATACATTAACTCATACATAAAAGGAATTATAACAGTTGAACTGACAAATAACCAACTAACTACTCCTTAAGCGGAAGGCTGGGGTAAAAAGACAACTTATCTTACAAAAAATAGAAAACTGAAAAAGCGAGTAGAAAACTTAAAAAAATAAAACTTTGAAAGAAGCAAGTAGAAAATTTAATAAAGATAATAAACAGAAGCAAGTAGAAAACTTAATAAAGATATTTAAACTCTATTCTTCAATAAATACATACCAAAAACAAGAATGATTCCTATGATTACAAATAATCTAACTTCCTCTTAAAAATAATACATCTAACCCTAAACTCTATATGCAAACAAAGATAACCATGACATAAAACAATAGTAAAATGAAATCAGTGTTTAATATTCAAGAAATAAGAACAACTTGATCCATATTTAATTTAAGGTGAAAAGAAAATAAAAGAATAATAATAAAACCTTAATCAATAACCTAAAATAGTCAAACTTTAATTGTAATGCTTAAATAAAACTACCAACTACAAACATAATCCAAATATTGACAAAACAAAACTAGAAACAATCTTAAAATACATAAAAAAAACACTAAAAACAGAACCGAGGGTTAAATGACAGACTGAACAGTAGGTCTGTAAGGGGTGGCTGAATGGTAGACTAGACAGACGGTATGAATGGCAGTTGGTACAGTTGAAAATGGTAAAAACTAACCTAAATGAAGTAATTCTTCAGCTGAAGTTATGCAGATCTAAACTTAATGCATGGAACCAATAAAAAAACTTATTTAATAAGCAAATCAACTTCAAACTAAATCTTGAACAAAAAGAAAACATTGCATATTAAACTAATTAGTAAGCTAGAAATTAATTTAAACAGACTGGAAATTAACTTAGGCAAGTTCATGGCAGGGAATAAATAAACAGAACTGAATCTAAATAAAATCAAACTATTTCATATAAGCAAATTCATAATAGGAAATAAATAAACAAGACTGAATTCAAATGGAAGAAAACTATTTTATATGTTTGGAAATAAATACTGAAAGCAATACTGGAATGAAATGACTGTAGATAAAATAACTAAAACAAATGACTGGAAACAAATGACTAAAAGCAAATCTATGCACACATCTACTTGTTTAACTGCTGAAATAAAACTAAGCTAATGCAATACAGGAAATAAAATAGCATTTACTATTATCTAATGAAAACAAACTGGAATATAAACTAGACTAGATAAAATAGAAAAGAAAGAACTAAATTAAACAAAGAAATGAACGTCTGGTTGATGAGGGGCCCTCTCAACAATCAGGGTGTTATCACCACAGGAAACTCCTCTAGGTTGCAGCTCGAGGATTCCTGGTAACTTAAAATTTTTTTATGGTTTTTCTAACTGGATCAAGTCAGATGACCGACAGGACCTCACACTCTCAAGACATGCACAAAACTCAATCAAGGATAAGGTTTCTAACTACCACTGTTCAGAGGTTGGATAATAGGGAGAAAATATGGAGAACTTACAATGCTGGTAGATTCATACATAAAACAATTACATATAAATGGCTAATAATAACAAGGAAAAGTACTTGCCATTCAACTCATCAACATACATATAGGATGAAATCTATCAGACATTGAATAACATGAATAAAACTGAATCAAACATTCAGGCACAAGCACATAATAGAAAAGATATGGAAGTTGAACATATGATATCAAAAGAGCTTATATTAGGTCATGAATAATATGAGAAGCTTGATAATGCTAATGGTCTACAGGTCCCCAAAGTTGAACCCCTTGCTTTAAAATAAGTCATAGGCTTTATATCCTTTACAAAAATATTCAGATCCTGAAAAGTTAGATCTGTTTTACTAAAAATAGATAAAATAAATGTTTTTTTGCAAAATTAGGTCAGAAACCCTAATTTAACTACTAGTCTATCTAACTCTAACACTTGTTCACTCATTGAACTCTTTGATGACTGCAGTGAGTATTGAAATAGAGCTGTAACCTGTCATCTGATAGATAAGCCATTGCTGGTAAAAAATAGTTAGGGTTTGTGACCCTTTTCTCCTTGAATGTATCCTCAAAACTGGAACAGACCTCTTCCAATGGTGTTTTCCAGTAAATTTCAGCTTTATATTTCATCCCTAAGATAGTTGTACTTGCTAAAATTGGTTCTATGTGCCAAAACATCTTTCTCCACCCTTTGCTTCTTTCGGTGGTTAAGGAAGCAGAATCCTGGGTTTGTTAGCTGCCAAAAGCTCTGCTTTCTATTGGCTAATGAACCGTTGCTATGTCCGCCTAAGCCACCGACATCCCTGTTTCTGAAAAATTGTAACCAGGATCCCAAGCATCCCTTTTTCAGATTTGTTGTTGATCTTCTGGCACTCCTTCAACCTGCATAAGATTTGGAAAAACATCTACATCCTGTGCTGCCTCTGGATTCTGAAGGCTCGCTACTGCCTCAGCTAGTGTTTCTGGTGCAAAGTGTGTTTGAGAGCTAGGGTTTGATTTGGAATTCTTCACCTGCAGCCTCAGAAGCCTAATCATCCTATAAAGCCTGGTGTTGTCCTTCATAAACCTATGATTCCTTTTTTTGCAGCAAAAAATACCTTCCTTTCATTTTTAGCAAGGAATGATTCAATTGAGTGTTTTTCTTGGTTAACACTGCATTAGTTCTTTTTATCTCTCTCTCCAAAACGTCCAATTCATATACTTGCCTCACCAACTGGTTAACTCTTTGTGACCTAGGATTGTTGGAGGAAGCCTTTTCCACTAATTCACCCTGGTCTTCTTTTGGTGTGGGTGATGGAGGTTCTTCATTTTCTACTACAACCTGCTCTGCTAGGTTAACTTCCTCCTCCCTTTCTTCTTCTGAGTCTGAGTAAGGTAAGTTAAAAATATTTCCACTTTGTGTTGGGGCCTCCTTCTCTTTTTCATTGAAGTATAGGTTTCTTTTATCTTGGTGGGTTTTAGCAGTGGGAGAAAGTTGATCCACTGTTACTAGTGAGATATCCCTCCTCTTCCTTTTTCCACTCCTGGGGGTGGTGGATTTATTTGAAGGTGACTTTCCTTTCTCTTTTGGCTGTAGGCCTATTTCAAAATCATTCCAAAATAAAAAATATGCCCATGCTACATTTCTCCTTTGGAGAAATTCTTAGACAATGAGTTGTATTAGGCCATGGTGAGATAACCTTCCTGCAATTTTGGTGGGCTGGGCCTTTACCTGGTGTGCCATCTTGGTTAAGCTCTTGTGGAGGTAGAAGGGTAGGTTTAAATGGATCCATCCTGTAAAATGGTTCATCATCTTGAAGTGATATATCATTGCCCTGTTGTACCTGCCTTCGCAGGTTATATACACCAAAATTGCCTTCAGTAATTGCTTCCACCTCTCCTCTATCCAGGTGGATGGAACACTTTTCTTCCATACTGCATTTCTGCGTTCAGGCTTTAAATATGATCTGAACTTTACATTTTTAGTAATGGTGGTTTTAAACCACTTCTCCCTAGTTCTTGGGAGTTATATCACCTCTGCAATTAGGGTTTCATCCACTAAGAACTCTTCCTTTCCTATCAGTGCCTTGGAACCATCAAAAGAAAGGGCAAATGCTTCTGCAAGCTGCTGGTGTGAACCTTGGATTTTCTCACAAAATCTATAATAGCCTGCATCTTTGAAGAATTGGCAGACTTGTGGATGAGATTCTAGGTAGCTGATGTCTCCTAGTTCCTGTCTGAGAGCAGGTCCTCCTTTCTTCATCTATGAACTCTGTTTGTTAGTACCTACAAAAATCAAAATTCAAATTCTATGGAGGAGGTTAGCGGGCTGGTTTTCAGAGATGGCCTCGAGTAGTAAGGATGCATGCAACAAATGATGAGTGTACTAAAGGTATGGTACTGATTTTGAGGGGTTAACCAATTGATAGGTACTCAAATGAGATGATGGTGGATTATGGTGATATCCACAAGATAGCCATCCTAGTAATCATTTTTAAGTTGAACTTGGCATTTTGTGGAGGTTTACTGCAGTCATGGGACAGATGCAGGGCAGCTAGGGTTTCAATTTCCATTAGTCATCTCAGATCAATAACATCTTGTTAGCCATCAACTCATGCTTTACTGTAGTTCTCTGGTCTTTTTGGTGGTTAATCATGCTAAATTAGGACATGCCTCACGCTGACAAGTTTGATTTCGATGGACAGATAACCATTTTCCCTTTTCGACATTTTTGGTGGTTAAGAGAATCTAGGGTTTAGTTTGCTAGCTGTTGAAATCTAGGCTTTCGGTGGCTAATGAACTGTTGATCCATTCTCATAAGCCACCGAAAGTATCATTCCGAGAATTTATTTAAAACAAAGTTTAGCACACTTTTGGTGGTTTAGTGTATTCTTGGATCCATTGCTAAAACACCGAAACCAAGGATTTTTGGTGGCTAATGAACGCCTAAGCCACTGAAAGTCCCTTTTTTCCCAAAATTATAAAAAACATGATCAACAGGATTTCGATGGTTAATGTGTTCCTGAGTCAAAACCGTTAGCTACCGAAAGCTCATCTTTTTGGTGTCTAATGAGCTGTTTTAAAGCTCGCCTGAGCCACCGAAAGCTAAAACTTTTAAATTTTTTGAAACACTGAGCACCAGATATTCCAACTTTGTTAGTCATCCAAACATTGTTCATAATATGACCTGAAACCTTCATCACTTATCAAAAAATAAATTTTCTGAGTGGACTTATGGAAAATTGATTTATTTAGGAGATAACATCTGGCTCCTACTCGGGGATGGGAAACTCCCTATGAGGTCCCAAGAACCCAGACCAAAATGCCTTTTCTGAAAAAACAAAATAAGAATTAAACCTATCTACTATTGTTCCATTGGTCCGATGGAGTTTATTTTGTAAGAGAAAACAATCTACCAACTAATATTTTACAATAAGAAGGACTTAAATCCTTAAATGAAATAGAGTTTCAGAAACTGCCCATTTACTGGGCCATCAAATACCTCCTCTCCTTCTATATTTTGTAGTTTGAAGGTGTTGTTCTGCTACACTTGAGCTATCACAAAAGGGCCTATCCACAAAGAGTCAAACTTTCCATGATTTCCCTTGTCTTTCCTGACAGTATCCCACTTGAGGACCCAATCTCCAACTGGAAAATTGTCTACTTTTCCCCTTTTTTAAAAAATAGTCTTGATTTTCTGTTGATGAGCTTCTGACCTTTCCATCAACTGTTCCCTGACTTGCTACAATTCCACCAAATCAACCATCCTCCTCAAGTGCTGCAAATGTTCTTCATGGCTATGGGAGTAAACAGTGAGGTCATCTAGGTATACAAGCACAAATTTGCCTTTCAATCCTACAAAATCTAGGTACATGGCTCTCTAAAAAGTGGCCCCAGCATTCATCAACCAAAATGGAATTTTGGCATACATGAAAGTGCCCCAGGAAGTGGTAAACGTGGTCTTTTCTTGGTCATCGGGGTGCACAACAACTTGGTTGTATCCAGAGAAACCATCCAGGAATGACATAACAATATCCCCTGAGACTCTTTGCAACAGGTGTTCCATCTTGGGTAGTGGATAGTTGTCTTTCTTAGAGCATTTGTTCAGGTTTCTGAAATCCACACATAACCTAATATCCCCGTTCTTCTTCCTTACCACCACTAAATTTGCAATCCATCTGGAATACCTAAGGGGAATTGTGATTTTGGCTTTAAGGAGCTTTCGTATTTCTTTTTCAATCACAAGTAGAAGGAGAGGATTGATGGATCTGAGCTTCTATTTGAAAGGGATGGTGTCCTTCTCCATGGGAATCCTATGTTGGATGACACTACTATCATAGGTTTTCAGGTCAATATATTCCCAGGCAAATATATTAGTAAAATCTTTCATTAGGATACAAAATTTGGACCTCTGATCAAAAGTCAATTCACTTGACATATTTATGAATTTTGGGCAACTATGGCTACCTATGTTTTGCTCTTGGACTGCAGGATCTTTCTCCTTTTTGGAAGTCTTAAAAGGGACATCATTATGATCAAATAGCTCCTCTAGGGGTACCACACCCCAGGGTATATAATTACTAGGTAATTGAACAATGTTCTGATCACCTACTTTATCTTTTAACTTGAGCCTCTGAGATTCTTCCATATTTAGGTTTTCTTGATCAATATGCATATTAGAAAATTCATCTACTACCTGGAGGAATTCGTTAATCTCATCATCATTCTCAAAGACCTTCAAAAATTTCACATTATCAGGTAGGGATGGCCTGTACTTGACTTGGATAGCATAGCTCAGCTTAGGAGGTAAAGGGGGAACAAACAGACTTGCAGAGACAGTAAGGGAATCAGCCAGGTGATTCATAGCCTTAGGTACATATGAGAGTTCAAAAAACATGAACTGAGTCCTTGAGCTTCCATACTTCATCCATGTAAGCCTTCAGTCTGACATTCTTTGCTTGAAAGGTTTTGTTGACCTGTTGTATGATGAGATTTGCATCTCCAAAGATCTTTATGTACATGATCTCCATTTCCTTGGTAGCCTTCACCCCTAACAGCAATGCTTCATATTCTACTATGTTATTAGTAGTATTGAAATCCAGCTTATAAGACAAATGTATGGTTTCCTTTGAAGGAGAAATCAGGACTATTCCTGCACCTGCTGAGGCTTGAGTACTGGCCCCATCAAAAAACATGCTCCAAACTGAGGTGGTTATTTCTTCAGGATTTTCAATGATGAGCTTTGTAAGTTATATGGATGTTGGCTGGGAATAATCTATCTGCAGGATGCATGACCCAAAGTCTGTGTCTACTACATATATTGGATGGTTTACAGAGTTCTTGGAATTATTGATGATATAGGTGAACTCGTTCTCTCTATAGAGTCTCTTGGTCTCCCCTCCAAACATTGGGATTGTAGCATATGTGAGGTCCATTTGAAGGGTACCACCTAGCCTTTTACTCCATGAGTGAGACCAAAAGAGGCCAAAATTAGGTGGGATATCAGCTACCACAATGTCCATCGCTATGCTTTTGAAGGCAACTGGGAGAGGTTTATGACAAGGTCTTTGATGAGGCCTAAGCATTTGACCTAATTCCTAGAGTCAAATGAGAACAGATCATGGTAGGGTTTTGTAATGCTAAGGCCAAGTTCACCCATCCCATATTTTGGCATTAGGTTATGGGAAGCTCTTGAGTCCAACAAATAGTTATGAAGGATTTTATCATGGATATTCAGAGATATGTAGAAAGTTGGGAAAGACTCATCCATCTCTTCAATCATAGGGCCTAGGATTACTGTGGGCTTATCATCTTGCAAGTTCACAAAGTCAGAATCTAGGGGAGTCCTTGGCTGAAGGGGTTTCAATATGGATGTCTTGAAGGCCTCATTCTTCATCAGTTCTATCAAGGGAAAATGGATTTTTAACTTCTAAATTTCTGACTCAATATTGAAAGTATAGGACAACTTGTCAGAAGTTCTTACCTCTTGTGGTGTGGCTTTGAGTTGAATAGGATCATGAGTTGATGGTTGCAATGGCATTTGCTGTTGTTTTGGAGTGGCAGCCATCTTCTTGGGTGTAACAACAATCCTCTTAGTTGGAGTAGCAGGCTGCTTTGCAGGAACAAAATTCTTCTTAGGGGGATCAATAAGCCTAGATTTCAAATTAATCCCCTCCTGATCATCTACCTGATACATAGATTCTTCTATGATCTGCTCATTCATGAGGGATTCCTCATAGTCTGCTTGTGTGAGGAAGGAGTAATCAACTGCATCCTCCATGCAGCTGATGTTGTCTTCTCACTCTCCTTCTTCTTGAGTGAAGTCTGGTTCTTCTTCTAGTACAACATTCTGAAAGGGAGCTCGGATTCTTTGATCCTTAGTTTGATTCCTATCCCTTTGAAGGATTTGAGCTAGGGGGTTATTTCTTTTGTAAGGGACAAAATTACGGTTTTTGGGAGTAAAATCATTTGTCCCTTTAACCCTCCCAGGTATTTTCCCTCAGTCTTTTAGCCTAGACATTTCAGCAGTCAAACTATCCAACATTTTGGCCATCTTGTCAATTTTGTTCTCTGATGAAGAAGCCCCAACAGGATCTGTGGGTTGCTTCTTCATATCTATCTTTCCCTTGACCTTCTGAGATGCAACGATGTTGGATTCTACCTCTAGGGAAGTATCCTATGTGAGTGACAGGGAAGCAGATCTTCCTTCTTTGAGTAGAAGGAAGAACTCAAAATCAAAGGCATTGGCATAAGTGACCTTAGTTGAGGTGTCAGTGGTAAAGTTAAAAAAAGACTCACCATTCTCCCTCTTTAGATTCCTAAGCTCAGTGATATAATAAAGGTGGTTTCTTCTCTTCCCCCAGTGCTTCAAAAATATGTTATCTAGGGTTTCAATGCTTGCTATTGTTGCAACATGAAGCTCTTTGAACCACTTCCTAGCTTGACCATCTAGACTTTGCACAAAAACCCTAGTCCACGCATCTTCTTGTTCTATGTTTATGTTCTCAGCATAACTATAGAATGCTTCTAGGTGTTCTTCAGCTGTGAAATCTCCCTCTCTAGTAAATTTAGGCATGTATTTGAGATAGTCTCTAGTAGGCATGGCAGAGAGCGGGTTAGGTAAATTCAAAGGGGCATACCTAGCTACCAGGATCCTTTCCATTTTGGTCATAGGGGAAAGCATGTTGGAAAAGGGTATGGAAAGGGTAGAATAAGCTTCTACTCGTGTGGATGGTATATGAGAGAGTATTCGGGGTGGATTTATCTCAGTGGAGTTGCTAGGGATTGGACCTAGAGAAGTAGCAGTGCTTGAAGATTGCTCAACCCTAAAATTTTCTGATTCAACTATAAATTCCTGAGAATTATATGTTTCAGCAGGAAGAGATTGAATTGGAGGTATAATTGATATAATAGCAGGAATACCTCTTGAAGTACTTGATGTGGCTTCCCTTGCAGCTATGGAGGTCTGTCTGAGTGAATCCCTAGCTCTTCTTAGAATCTCTTCTGGATATGAAATAGGTGTTATTGGTGGCCCTTGAGGGTTTTCTATGGTACTTGGTCTTCTTGAAGCCACCTTATTCCAATGGAGTCGCCAGATAGATGATTACAACCAGAATAGTGTCTATACTTTATCTATCATCAAAGTAGGATCTATGTCGTCTCTCAGGGAAGCTGATCTTCAATCTCCTCTCCCCGACAACGGCACCAATTTGTTATCACTCCAGGAAACTCATCTAGGTTGCAGCTCGAGGATTCCTGGTAACTTAAATGTTTTTATGGTTTTTCTAACTGGATCAAGTCAGATGACCCACAAGACCTCACACTCTCAAGACATGAACAAAACTCAATCAAAGATAAGGATTCCAACTACCACTGTTTAGAGGTTGGATAATAGGGTGAAAAGATGGAGAACTTACTATTCTGGCAGATTCATACATAAAATAATTACATATAAATGGCTAATCATAACAAGGAAAAGTAATTTCCATTCAACTCATCAACAAACATATAGGATGACAGCTATCAGACATTCAGGCACAAGCACATAATAGAAAAGATATGGAAGCTGAACATATGATAGCAAAATAGCTTATATTAGGTCATTAATAATATCATAAGCTTGATAATAATAATCGTGTATAGGTCCCCGAAGTCAAACCCTTGCTTTAAAATAATTCTTAGGCTTTATAGTCTTTACAAAAATATCCAGATCCTGAAAAGTTAGATCTGTTTTACTAAAAATAGATAAAATAAATGTTTTTTGCAAAATTAGGTCAGAAACCCTAATTTAACTACTAGTATATCTAACTCTAACACTTGTTCACTCATTGAACTCTTTGATGACTGCAGTCAGTACTGAAGTAGGCCTATAACATGTCATCTGATAGATAAGCCACTACTGGTAAAAAATAGGTAGGGGTTATGACCCATTTATCCTTGATTGTATCCTCAAAACTAGAACATACCTCTTCCAATGGTGTTTTCCAGCAAATTTCAGCTTTATATTTCATCCCTGAGATAGTTGTACTCACCAAAACTGGTTCTGTGTGCCAAAACATCTTTCTGCACCCTTTTCTGCTTTCAGTGGTTAAGGAAGCAGAATCTTGGGTCTCTTAGCTGCCGAAAGCTCAGCTTTCGATGGCTAATGATGTGCTGTTGCATCCGCCTAAGCCATCGAAAGCCCTATTTCTATAAAATTGTAATCCGCCTCCCAAGCATCCCTTTTTCAGCTTTGTTGTCGACCTTTTGGAACTCCTTCAACCTGCATAAAGTTTGGAAAAACATCTACATCTTGTGCTGCCTCTGGATTCTGAAGGCTCACTGCTACCTCAGCTAGGGTTTCTGGTGCAAAGTGAGTTTGAGAGCTAGGGTTTGATTTGGAATTCTTCACATGTATCCTCAGAAGCATGATCATCCTGCAAATCCTGGTGTTGTCCTTCATAAACCTCTGATTCCTTTTTTGTAGTAAAAAATACCTTCCTTCCATTTCTAGCGGGGAATTATTCAATTGAGTGTTTTTCTTAGTTAAAACTGCATTAGTTCTTTTTATCTCTCTCTCCAAAACTTCCAGTTCATATACTTGCCTCAGTAATTGTTTGACTCTTTGTGACCTAGGCTTGCTGGAGGAATCCTTTTCCACTAGTTCACCCTGGTCTTCTTTTGGTGTGGGTGATGGAAGTTCTTCATTTTCTGCTACAACCTGCTCTTCTAGGTTAACTTCCTCGTCCCTTTCTTCTTTTGAGTCTGAGTAAGGTAAGTTCAGAATATTTCCACTTTGTGTTGGGGCATCCTTCTCTTTTTCACTGAACTCCAGGTTTCTTTTAGCTTGGTGGGTTTTAGCGGTGGGAGAAAGTTGATCCACTATTAATGGTGAGATATCCCTCCTCTTCATTTTTCCACTCCTAGGGGCGGTGGATTTATTTGAAGGTGAATTCCCTTTCTCTCCTGGCTGCAGGCCTGTTTCAAACTCATTCCAGAATAAAAAATATTCCCATGCTACATTTATCCTTTGTGGCAATTCTTGGACAATGAGTTGTATTAGGCCATGCTGAGATATCCTTCCTGTGATTTTTGTGGGCTGGGCCTTTACCTGGTGTTCCATCTTGGTTAAGCTCTTGTGGAGGTAGAAGGGTATTTTTAAAGGGCTCCTTCCTGTAAAATGGTTCATCAGCTTGAAGTGATATATCATTGCCCTGTTGTACCTACCTTCATAGGTTATATACACCAAAATTTCTTTCAGTAATTGCTGCCACCTCTCCTGTAGCCAGGTGGATGGAACACTTTTCTTCCATACTACATTTATGTGTTCAAGCTTTAAATATGATTTGAACTCCACATCTTTAGTAATGGTGGTCTTAAACCACTACTCCCAGTTCTTGGGAGTTCTGTCACCTCTGCAATTAGGGTTTCTTCCACTAAGAACTCTTCCTTGCCAATCAATGCCTTGGAACAATCAAAACAAAGGGAAAATGCTTCTGCAACCTGCTGGTGTGAACCTTGGATTTTCTCACAAAATCTATAACAGCCTACATCTTTGAAGAATTGGCAGACTTATGGATGAGATTCTAGGTAGTTGATGTCTCCTAGTTCCTGCCTGAGATCAGGTCCTCCTTTCTTCATCTTTGAACTGTTTTTGCTAGTACCTGCAAAAATTGAAATTCAAATTCTGTGGAGGAGGTTAGCGGGTTGATTTCAGAGATGGCCTCGAGCAGTAAGGATGCATGCAACAAATGAGGATTGTATTGAAGGTATGGTACTGATTTTGAGGGGTTAACCACTTGATAGGTACTCGAATGAGATGATGGTGGATTCTGTTGATAGGCAAGAGATAGCTAGCCTAGTAATCATTTTTAAGTTCAACTTGGAGTTTCGTGGAGGTTTACTGTAGTCATGGGACATATGGAGGGTAGCTAGGGTATCGATTTCCATCAGTCATCACAGATCAATAATGACCTCTTAGCCATCAACTCCTGCTTTACTACAGTTCTCCGGTATTTTCAGTGGTTAATCATTCTAAATTATGACATGCCTCATGCTGACAAGTTTGATTTCGATGGATAGATAACCATTTTCCCTTTTTGGTGTTTTCAGTGGTTAAGAGACTCTAGGGTTTAGTTTTCTAGCTACCAAAAGTTGGGCTTTCGGTGGCTAATGAACCGTTGGTCGATTTTCCTAAGCCACCGAAAGTATCATTGCCATAATTTATTTAAAATGAAGTTCAATGCACTTTTGGTGGTTTACTGTCTTCTTGGATCCATTGCTAAATCACCAAAACCAAGGATTTTCGGTGGCTAATGAACTATTCATAAGTTCGCCTAAGCCACCAAAAGTCCCTTTTTTCCCAAAATTATAAAAAATGTGATCAACACACTTTCGGTGGTTAACGTGTTCCTGAGTCAAAACCATTAGCTGCCGAAAGCTTGGCTTTTCGATGGCTAATGAGCTGTTTGAAAGCTTGCCTAAGCCATTGAAAGCTAAAACTTTCAATTTTTTTGAAAAACTAAGCACTAGATATTCCAAATTTGTTAGTCATCCAAACATTGTTCATAATATGACCTGAAACCTTCATCACTTATCAAAAAATAATTTGTCTGAGTGGACTTATGGAAAATTGATTTATTTAGGAGATAAATTTTGGATCCTACTTGGGGATGGGAACTTCCCTGTGAGGTCCCAAGAACCCAGACAAAAATTCCTTCCCTGAAAAAACAAAATAAGAATTAGACCTATCTACTACTGTTCCATTGGGCATGGATTTTATTTTGTAAGAAAAAATAATCTACCAACTAATATTTTACAATAACAAGGCCTTAAAGCCTCAGATTAAATAGAGTTTCAGAAACCGCCCATTTATTGGGCCATCAAACACCTCCTCTCCTTCCATATTTTGCAATTTTAAGGTCTTGTTCTACTACACTTGAGCTATCACAAAAGGGCTTGTCCACAGAAAGTCAAACTATCCATGCTTTCCCTTATCTTTCTTGACAGTATCCCACTTGAGGACCAAATCTCCAACCTGAAAGTTGTCCACTTTTTCTCTTTTGTCAAAAATAGTCTTGATCTTTTGTTAATGAGATTTTGACCTTTCCACCACCTGTTCCCTAACTTGCTACAAATCCACCAAATCAAGCATCCTCCTCAAGTGCTGCAAACGTTCTGCATGGCTATGGAAGTAAACAGTGAGGTCATCCAGGTACATAAGCACAAATTTGTCGTTCAATCCTACAAAAGCTAGGTCCATGGCTCTCTGAAAAGTGGGCCCAACATTCATCAGCCAAAATGGCATTTTGGCATACATGAAAGTGCCCCGTGGAGTGGTAAACGCAATCTTTTATTGGTCACCAGGGTGCATCGTAACTTGGTTGTATCCAGAGAAACCATCCAGGAATGACATAACACTAGCCCTTGAGACTCTTTGCAACAGGTGTTCCATCTTGGGTAGTGGATAGTTGTCTTTCTTGGAGCATTTGATCAGGTTTCTGAAATCCACCCATAACCTAATCTCCATGTTCTTCTTCCTTACCACCACTAAATTTGCAATCCATCTGGAATACCTGAGGGGAATTATGATTTTGGCTTTAAGGAGTTTTTGGATTTCTTTTTCAATCACAAGCAAGAGGAGAGGATTGATGGATCTAAGCTTCTATCTGAAAGAGATGGTGTCCTTCTCCAGGGGAATCCTGTGTTGGATGATACTAGTGTCATAGGTTTTCAAGTCACTGTATTCCCAGTCAAAGATATCAGAAAACGCTTTCATTAGGATACAAAATTTGGACCTCTAATCAAAAGTCAATTCAGTGGACATATTTATGAATTTTGGGTAACTATGGCTACCTATGTTTTTCTCTTGGACAGCAGGATCTTTCTCCCTTTTGGATAGCTTAAAAGGGACATCATTATGATCAAATATCTCCTCCAAGGGTACCAGACACTGGGGTATATAATTACGAGATAACTAAACAATGTTCTAATCACCTACTTTATCTTTTAACTTGAGCCTCTGAGATTCTTCCATATTTAGTTTTCTTGATCAATATACATATCAGAAAATTCATCTACTACCTGGAGGAATTTGCTAAGCTCATCATCATTCTCAAATACCTTCAAAAATTTCACATTATTAGGTAGGGATGGCCTGTACTTGACTTGGATATCATAGCTTAGATTAGGAGGTAAAGGGGGGACAAACAGACTTGCAGAGACAACAAGGGAACTAGCCAGGTGATTCATATCCCTAGGTATATATGAGAGTTCAAAAAACATGAAGGAGTCCACGAGTTTCCATACCTCATCCATGTAAGCCTTGAGTTTGACATTCTTTGCTTGAAAGGTGTTGTTGACCTACTGTATGATGAGATCTGCATCTCCAAAGATCTTTATGCACATGATCCCCATTTCCTTGGCAGCCTTCACCCCTAATAGCAATGCTTAATATTCTACTATGTTTTTAGTAGTCTTGAAATCCAGCTTATAAGACAAATGTATGGTTTCCTTTGAAGGAGAAATCAGGACTATTCCTGCACCTACTGAGGCTTGAGTACTGGCCCCATAAAAAAACATGCTCCAAACTGAGGTGTTTATTTCTTCAGGATTTTGAATGATGGGCTTTGTAAGCTGTATGGATGTCTGATTGGAATCATCTATCTACAGGATGCATGACCCAAAGTATGTGTCTACTACATATATTGGATGGTTTACAGAGTTCTTGGCATTACTGATGATATAGGTGAACTAGTTCTCTCTATAGAATCTCTTGGTATCCCCTCCAAACATTGGAATTGTAGCATATGTGAGGTCCATTTGAAGGGTACCACCCAGCTTTTTACTCCATGAGTGAGACCAAAGGAGGCCAAACTTAGGTGGGATATCAGCTACCACTATATCCATCACTATGCTTTTTGAATGCAACTTGGAGAGGTTTATGACAATGTCTTTGATGAGGCCCAAGCATTTGACCTTCCTGGAGTCAAATGAGAACAGATCATGGTAGGGTTTTGTAATTCTTAGGCCAAGCTCATCCATCACAGCTTTTGGCATTAGGTTATGGGAAGCTCCCGAGTCTAGTAAATAGTTATGAAGGATTTTATCATGGATATTCAGAGATATGTAGAAAGGTGGGCAAGACTCATCTAGCTCTTCAATCATAAGGCCTAGGATTAATGTTGGCTTATAATCTTGCAAGTTCACAAAGTCAACATCTAAGGGAGTCCTTGGCTGAAGGGATTTCAATATGGATGTCTTGAAGGCCTCATTCTTCATCAGTTCTATCAAGGGAAAAGGGATTTTTAACTTCTAAATTTCTGAATCAAGATTGAAAGCATACGACAACTTGTCAGAAGTTCTTACCTCTTGTGGTGTGGCTTTGAGCTGAATAGGATCATGAGTTGATGGTTGCAATGGCCTTTGCTGTTTTTTTGGAGTGGCAACCATCTTCTTGGGTGGAACAACAATCCTCTTAATTGGAGTAGCAGTTTGCTTTGCAGGAACAACATTCTTCTTAGGGGGAGCAACAATCCTAGAGCTCAAATTATACCCCTCCTGATCATCTTCCTGATACAGAGATTATTCCATGATCTGCTCATTCATGAGGGCTTCCTCATAGTCTGCTTGTGTGAGGAAGGAGTAATCAACTTCATCCTCCATGCAGTTGATGTTGTCTTCTACCTCTCCTTCTTCTTGAGTGAAGTATGATTCTTCTTCTAGTACAACATTCTGAAAGGGAGCTCTGATTCTTTGATCCTCAACATGATTCCTATCCCTTTGAAGGTTTGAGATGGGGGGTTATTTCTTCTATAAGGGAAAAAATTAAGGTTTCTGGGAGTAAAATCATTTGTCCCTTTACCCCTCCCAGGTATTTTCCCTCGGTCTTTCAGCAATCAATCTATCCAACATTTTGGCCATCTTGTCAATTTTGTTCTCTAATGAAGAAGACCCAAGAGGATCTGTGGGATGCTTCTTCCTATCTATCTTTCCCTTGAGCTTCTGAGATGCAACGATGTTGGATGCTACCTCTAGGGAAACATCCTGCATGAGTTACAAGGAAGCATATCTTCTTTCTCTGATTAGAAGGCAGAACTAAAAATCAAAGGCATTGGCATAGGTGATCTTTTCTAAGGTGTCAATGGGCTTGATCTTAGCAGGGATATTGTTGAACATCTCGTTAAATATTTTGGTAAAGTTAGAAACAGACTCACCATTCTCCCTCTTCATATTGCTAAACTCAGTGATATAATAAAGGTGGTCTCTTCTCTCCCACCAGTGCTTGAAAAATATGTCATCTAGGCTTCAATGCATGATATTGATCTAGTAGGTAGCTCTTTGAACCACTTCCTAGCCGCACCATCTAGGCTTTGAACAAAAAATCTAGTCCACACATCTTCTTGTTCTATGTTTATGTTCTCAGCATAACTGTAGAATGATTCTAGGTGTCCTTCAGTTGTGAAATCTCCCTCTCCAGTATATTTAGGCATGTATTTGAGATAGTCTCTAGTAGGCATGGCAGAGAGGGGGTTAGGTAAATTCAAAGGGGCATACCTAGCTACCAAGATCCTTTCCATTTTGTTCAGAGGGGCAGCCATGTTGCAAAAGGTTATGGAAAGGGTAGAAGAAGATTCTTCTAGTGTGGATGGTAGCTAAGAGAGTATTCGGGGTGGATTTATCTCAGTGGAGTCGCTAGGGATTGGACATAGACAAACATTAGTGCTTGAATATTACTCAACCCTAAAATTTTCTGATTCAACTATAAATTCTTGAGAATTATATGTTTCAGCAGGAAGAGATTGAAATGGAGGTCTATTTGATATAACAGTAGAAATACCTCTTAAAATACTTGATGTGGCTTCCCTTGTAGCTCTGGAGGTCTGTCTGAGTGAAGCCCTAGCTCTTCTTATAATCTCTTCTAGATCTTAAACAGGTGTTACTGGTGGCCCTTGAGGATTTTCTCTGGTACTTGGTCTTCTTGAAGCCACCTTATTCCAATGGAGTCACCAAATAGATGATTACAACCAAAATAGTGTCCAGACTTTGTCTATCATCAAAGTAGGATCTATGTCATCTCCAAGGGAAGCTGAGCTTCAATCTCCTCTCCCCGGTAACACGCCAATTTGTTATCACTCCAGGAAACTCATCTAGGTTGCAGCTCGAGGATGCCTGGTAACTTAAATGTTTTTATGATTTTTCTAACTGGATCAAGTCAGATGACCGACAGGACCTCACACTCTCAAGACAGGCAAAAAACTCAATCAAAGATAAGGATTCTAACTACCACTGTTCAGAGGTTGGATAATAGGGTGAAAATATGGATAAATTACTATGCTGGCAGATTCATACATAAAACTATTACATATAAATGGCTAATCATAATAAGGAAAATTACTTTCCATTCAACTCATCAACATATAGATAGGATGACAGCTATCAAACATTGAATAACATGAATAAAACTGAATCAGACATTCAGGCATAAGCACAGAATAGAAAAGATATGGAAGTTGAACATATGATAGCACAAGAGCTTATATTAGGTCATGAATAATATGAGAAGCTTGATAATAATAATGGTCTACAAGTCCCCGAAGTCGAACCCTTGCTTTAAAATAATTCTTAGGCTTTATAGCCTTTATAAAAATATTGAGATCCTGAAAAGTTAGATATGTTTTACTAAAAATAGATAAAATAAATGTTTTTTGCAAAATTAGGTCAAAAACCCCAATTTAACTACTAGTCTATCTAAGTCTAACACTTGCTCACTCATTAAACTCTTTGATGACTGCAGTGAGTATTGAAGTAGAGCTATAACCTGTCATCTAATAGATAAGCCACTTCTGGTAAAAAACAGGTAGGGTTTGTGACCCTTTTCTCCTTGATTGTATCCTCAAAATTGGAACATACCTCTACCAATGGTGTTTTCCAGCAAATTCAGCTTTATATTTGATCCCTGAGATAGTTGTACTCGCAAAAACTAGTTCTATGTGCCCAAACATCTTTCTGCACCCTTTTCTACTTTTTGTGGTTAAGGAAGCAGAATCCTGGGTCTGTTAGTTGCCGAAAGCTCTGCTTTTGGTGGCTAATGAACCGTTTTTACGTCCGCCTAAGCCACCGAAAGCCCTGTTTCTACAAAATTGTAATTAGCCTCCCAAGCATCCCTTTTTCAGATTTGTTTTTGATCTTTTGGCACTCCTTTAGCCTGCATAAGGTTTGGAAAAACATCTACATCTTGTGATGCCTTTGGATTCTGAAGGCTCACTACTGCCTCAGCTAGGGTTTCTAGTGAAAAGTGTGTTTGAGAGCTAGGGTTTGATTTGGAATTCTTCACCTGCAGCCTCAAAAGCATGATCATCCTATAAAGCCTGGTTTTGTCCTTCATAAACCTCTGATTCCTTGTTTGCAGTAAAAAACACCTTCCTTTTATTTCTAGCAGGGAATTATTCAATTGAGTGTTCTTCTTTGTTAACATTGCATTAGTTCCTTTTATCTCTCTCTCCAAAAATTCCAGTTCATAAACTTGCCTCAACAACTGGTTGACTCTTTGTGACCTAGGCTTGCTGGAGGAAGCCTCTTCCACTGGTTCACCTTGGTCTTCTTTTGGTGTGGGTAATGGAAGTTCTTCATTTTATGCTACAACCTGCTCTTCTAGGTTAACTTCCTCCTCCCTTTCTTCTTCTGAGTCTGAGTAAGGTAAGTTCAGAATATTTCCACTTTGTGTTGGGGCCTCCTTCTCTATTTCACTGAAATCTAGGTTTATTTTAGCTTGGTGGGTTTTACTGGTGGGGGAAATCTGATCCACTATTACTGGTGAGATAGCCCTCCTCTTCCTTTTTCCACCCCTGGGGGTGGTGGATTTCTTTGAAGGTGAATTTGCTTTCTCTTCTGGCTGCAGGCCTGTTTCAAACTCATTCCAGAATAAAAAATATGCCCATGCTACATTTATTCTTTGCAAGAATTCTTGGACAATGAGTTGTATTAGGCCATGGTGAGATAACCTTCCTTCAATTTTGGTGGGATGGGCCTTTACCTAGTGTGCCATCTTGGTTAAGCTCTTGTGGAGGTAGAAGGGTAGGTTTAAAGGGATCCTTCCTATAAAATGGTTCATCAACTTGAATTGATATATCATTTCCCTATTGTACCTGCCTTCATAGGTTATATACACCAAAATTGCCTTCAGTAATTTCTTTCACCTCTCCTTTAGCCAAGTGGATGGAACACTTTTCTTCCATACTACATTTCTATGTTCAAGCTTTAAATATGATATGAACTTCACATTTTTAGTAATGGTGGTTTTAAACCACTTCTCCCTGATTCTTGGGAGTTATGTCACCTTTGTAATTAGGGTTTCATCCACTAAGAACTCTTCCTTTCCTATCAGTACCTTGGAAGCATCAAAAGAAAGGGAAAATGCTTCTGCAACCTGCTGGTGTGAACCTTGGATTTTCTCACAAAATATGTAACAGCCTGCATCTTTGAAGAATTGGAAGACTTTTGGATGAGATTCTAGGTAGCTGATGTCTCCTAGTTCCTGCCTAAGAGTAGGTCCTCCTTTCTTCATCTCTGAACTGTGTTTGTTACTACCTACAAAAATAAAAATTCAAATTTTGTGGAGGAGGTTAGCGGGCTGGTTTTTAGAGATGGCCTTGAGAAGTAAGGATGCATGCAACAAATGAGGAGTGTAATAAAGGTATGGTACTGAAACCAAAATATCTGTGGGCCTACTATCTATTGGAAAAACTCCAAGAGAACAACAGGTATCCCTATGTCTATGTTTAATAAATGGTTATTAGTAGGTTTTTCTTGTTTTTTCAATTAAGAGAATATTGTTCAATTATAATGTTGGCAGATATTTGGTTGCATTGGCATTCTTGTAGCTCGCTTTTGACGATCACAAGATCTTTTCATATTATTATTACTGTAGTGAGAAGGGATCCTCCCGGCATAAAGGTATTATCAACAAATTGGGAGTAGTTGATGGGCTTTACACCTCTGGCTATGCGGACACCCCTAAGATTGCCTTCTTCCTGCTCGTTTTCTAATTTCCTTCCCTTTATCAACCCACACCCGGGCCTATGGTACCAGAAGATTCCGTATGTGACAGGAACACCCTTTTACAGAGGGGTTAACCACTTGATAGGTACTTGAATGAGATGATGGTGGATTCTTGTGATACCCACGAGATAGCCAGCCCAGTGATCATGTTTAAGTTGAACTTGGCATTTCATGGAGGTTTACTGCAGTCGCGGGACAGATGGAGGGCATTAGGGTTTCGATTTCCATTAGTCATCTTAGATCAATAACGACCTCTTAGCCATCAACTCATGCTTTACTGTAGTTCTCTGGTCTTTTTGGTGGTTAATCATGCTAAATTATGACATGCCTCATGCTGACGAGTTTGATTTCGATGGACAGATAATTTTTTCCCTTTTTGACCTTTTCGGTGGTTAAGAGACTCTAGGGTTTAGTTCGCTAGCTACCAAAAGCTGGGCTTTCGGTGGCTAAGGAACCGTTGGTCCGTTCGCCTAAGCCACTAAAAGTCTCATTCCTAGAATTTATTTAAAACGAAGTTCAACATGCTTTTGGTGGTTTACTGTCTTCTTGGATCCAATGCTAAACCACTGAAACCAAGGCTTTTTGGGGGCTAATGAACTATTGATAAGTTCTCCTAAGCCACTGAAAGTCCCTTTTTCCCAAAATTATAAAAAACATGATCAACAGGCTTTCAGTGGTTAATGTGTTCCTGAGTCAAAACTGTTAGTTGCCGAAAGATCAACTTTTTGGTGGCTAACAAGCTGTTTGAAAGCTCGCCTAAGCCACCAAAAGCTAAAACTTTCAAATTTTTTGAAAAACTGAGCACCAGATATTCCAACTTTGTTAGTCATCCAAACATTGTTCATAATATGACTTGAAACCTTCATCACTTATCAAAAAATAAATTGTTTGAGTGGACGTATGGGAAATTGATTTATTTAGGAGATAACATAGGGGTGATGTCTGCTAACTCCTACTCAAATGCAATCTTCAACAACAATGCATACAACTCTTTATTCAAATTCAAAAACAAAATTACAGTGTTTATGAAAACTATGAACTGCTTAACAAAATACTTCTCTAACTCTCTCTTGACTAACTCTGCTCTTTATTCAGAGACTAATATATATATAGTTTACATGAGAGAAGAGCAAGTTGACCCTCAAAGGTCGACTACTCTCTAATTTTAGTCAATCTTTAAAGGCACATAATTGATTTTAGCAACCAACGCATGGATGTCTTCCTTATTTAACGGGAGTGTGACCTCTACAGCGTGAACATGGCGTGATATTCCTCCTTTCACATGGGAAGATATTCTTTAGCATGGTGTCAATCCCTTCCTTAGCATGGTTGATGGGTTGGTGTTGAACACAGGAATTGTACACAGCAACAGGTTTCTAAAACACAGGTCCCTCATCAACGCTAGCATGTGGACTGGTGGTGTTGTGGAGAGACAGGGTGGCGACACAGTCGGTCTTCTAGAACGTAGGTCATTCTATCCCTTTGAATCGCATGGATAGTGAGCAGCTAGGTGGTGATCCTTCTAGAGCATGAATTAAATGCATCGGTCCAGCACAGATATGGTTGATGTGGTGGCAAGCGAAGGAGATTGTAAACTGGTGTGCTATCTAGAACATGGGTTTATTACCTAGACACGTGGATGATTAGTTTAGTTGTAGGATGTTTCATGTTTAAATGCCCAAAATCGGTTATGGATAGCGCGCAGGCTGATGGGAGAGTTGAACGACGAGCTCAACGGAACACTAAGCTGTGAGCTGGATATGCTGGGCGTCGATCTAGGGAAAACATGGCAAACCACCAGCGAATTTCACGCGATGGCTGGATGACGAGCTAAACACCAAGCTGGATCATGAGCTAGACATATTGTGCGAAAGGAAGGATGAATGCGTTTTGGTGTTAATTTGCCCAAACAAACTATAAAATTTGCAAACGAATATACATATCAAATAATACTTAAATATGCTTTAAATAATATAATTTTGAGTTAATAAAATGATAAAATTGATATTAATAACCAAAGTTATAATAACATCAAATTTGTTCTTACCTTGTGCTGAAATAACAATCTGCATGACATAAAATATACTAAAGATAATAAAATATGTGTTTAAGTGTGTTATTTAATTGCCAAAAATGATAATAAAGATGCTCAACAGCAGGGATTTTATTCAACAAAGCATTTGTGCTGCAAGAATTTTCTTCAACAAAGCATCAAGGCCACTTTCATCTTCTGGAGCTTCTTTCTCTCTCCTTGGCGGGTATTTTTCTGGAGCAGTGAAAATATGGTTGAGAGGCACTTTTGGCATATTGATATCTTCTTCCTAAAATACTTTTTGGTCAGCTTAATGATATGGTTGGATGCATAATACAACACTCTAGAGATCCACACTCTCAGAATATTTTTATCATCGTCCAATGAGATGTGGCGTGCATTTCCCTAAGGCCATTTAGGCATATTTTACCAATAATTCCATACAATTTTTTATCTTCTCCTATGCTTGGTCTAATTTCCCTAAACCACAATTGTAGAAGGTCCATAAATTCTTCTTCAGGGTCTCTTATGACAAACTGAGGAATCCATCAAGACCACTTTCATCTTGTCTCTTATGACAAACTACTCTACCTGCTTGTCTCTTTGAGCAGGAATGTGTCTCTGAAATGTAAATTTTTTTGTAACACTACCACTATATTTGTAACACTACCACTTTTTTAATAACAGTGCCACTTACAAAAAAACATGGTGACTTCAATGTGCAAATTGAGTAGTCTGTATTTAAACTTAGTTTTGATTTTCAAATTCAAAATCATATGTAGATTGGTTGTTTCGTACAACATAAAAGGTCCTGGCCTCAATTGAGTTAAGAAATCAGCTTACTATTATTGTTAATAATTGCATATGAATTTTTTTATGGATGCAAGCTTATTCCTTTAAATATTTAATTATGGTAATTTTATTATTCTTGCTACAATGTGGAAAATAATTTATATTAATGTGGTTATTTTGTAAATGTCTGTTTTTGGAAATAGAAGGAAATAGAATCATAAACTAATTTACAAAAAAAAAACTTAATGAAAATATGATATACAGACTACTCATTCTACATATTCACAACACAACATCTCATTTCACATGCAATGAAGATGATATAATACTGATGTATTACAAAATAAAAAATTGCGCTCATGGCATATAATTGCAACTTGTGGCCAAAATTTTATTTAAGTGGATTAATCCTGAACTACACAAAATTTATAAACTATGTCCTCATCCAAGTATAAATATTCAATAAATCAACTATTCTCAGTTGATACAACATCACTAAAATCACTAGTCACACAATATAAGAACTAATTACACAGTTCAATGCCATGCTTATTCCAAGGAATGAAGCTCAACAAATCATTTGCTAGATTACATAATGCGCTACTGGGACGTGGTAGAGTTATATTTTCAAATAGAGGATCTAAAATATCTGTCGGATTCATAATATAATAGCATTTTCCAACAGAGACACTGTGTACCATTGCATTTGGGTCAGTCTTATGTATTGTCGCCCTTGCAACTTTAACCCTTGAGTTTAATACAATGAGAAAGAATTTCTTTCCTACCAGCCCCAATTGGGAAGTTGGTGTCAAGTCATTATTATCTTGACCCTGCAGATAAATGAGACAAATTAAGATGCATGGAAATAATAATTTAAACATTGATGATCCTAGATTAAATAATTACAATCTTACCTGGATTGGTGTTTTCATTTTGTCAATTTGCAGTTTTGATGGAACCATTTGTGTTTTTTGTACCAAATGTTCATCATATTTTGATGCATGACTCTGCACCCAATAGACAATTATTTCTAATATATTGATAAAATAAAATAAAATTGATCTAAATTACGAAATTTTCCAATACTTACTAGGGATGATGGAGTATGCATTGAAGTTAATTTCTTNGTGTGAGCATTTTGTACAGTAGGACACTGTTTATATGAGCATTCAGATATTAGCCTTCAGATCATTACTATGAAAATATGTATACTGAGACAAGAGTAAATAATTGGACACTAACACTTTCTTTGTTGACCACATGTTCTCTCTCCATATCTTCTACTTTTTTCAGTAGTTCCATTATTGTTATTTTCAAATATGAGATTTCCTCTGGTTTTTCTTTCATTGTTTCTTGGCTTACAGCTAGCGCCTCCTTGTATGGACTTTTTCCAAACAAGTTAGTTGGCATAACTCCTAATCCAACGCCACGACATCTCCCTCTTGCATCAACCCCTAGTACATTGGAAAGGGCATCATTCGTAGTTGCAAAGTCTTGAGATGCAACTTCTACTTGTGCTTGTTCAATTTTTTGCTAACATTGACATACAATTAAATCAGATCATATAAGAAAACATTTCCAACATGTAAAATGAAATTTTAATCAATATCTAAATTAAAATGTTGAGAACATAATATTGTTTCTCCTACAGCTGATGTGATTGGAGTGCCATCCTTCTTTTGATGGCACTTCTTCCATAAGTCATCCCTAGTAATGCTTGTAGTTGTATCATCAGAGGATATAGATTTTTTCTAGTTGCAACAAGTAAAATAGTATGGTTAATTTGTGACTTTTAAATGAAACTAAAATATGCTAATATTTCTCATATCGGATAAAATATCATTACAACTGTATACCTATCATCTTCAACCCATTGATAACCTCAACGTCCAGAGGTGTGCAAGTCCCTCTCCTTTCCTCTATTTTCCTTGTTTTTTTTCCTTATATCCTAGTAATGAATTGAAAATAACATATAAAGTCAACATTACAAGCCAATAGACATTCTAAAAATATTGATTATATAATATGTGAACTTTTTTCTTACTGGGAATTTAGTGGTGGCTCGTGATAGGACGAATTCTCTCCACACTGTCTCACTTATCCTAATTGGAGGAAAATTTTTAATCTGTCCTCTGTTGACTCATAAGGGTCACAGTATTTTTTGGTCAACCAATATCTATGATTGTTTACCTTATGGCCAATGTATTTCATACATTATACTTTAAGGATCGGAGGGATTATGAATTTTTCCTGCAACATACAAGAATTGCATCGTTAGATGCCATACATGGTTTGAAAATAAAGTTCGAAATCATCCAAAAATAGAAATGTTGAAAACAAATACACGTAATTTCTAATACTCACATTAGTAATGTTCCACAAGTCCTCCTTCAATTGATCTGAAGCCTTCCTCCAATCAGAATAATTGATTGGAACCATTTCCCTTGCAAGCACACCTAGTAATGAAGATAGCTTCATGGAGTTTGGACCAATTCGTTGGTTCCTTTCATTGAAATGAATTCCGATCTTTTCCTCCAATTTATTGATTTCTGCACATTTAGTTTCTCCTCTACTTTTCTTCTTGACTTTCTCTGTCAATGCTTGTGTAGAGGGATCTTCACCTTGTATACTAATATCTTGTTGGAATTGTTCTTTGTGAACATCTTCTATAAAAGAAGGGAAAGTAAAGATGTTATGGATTTTAAAGTCATAAAATTTTATTTATGAAGAATTACAAAATTATGCATTAATGACCTTACCTTGTCCTTCCTGTTCCTCCGCCTCTTTTTGTGTCGAGGGATCTTCCCCTTCTACACTGTTATCCATATGGCATGGTTGTTTGTGAACATCTTCTATAAAATAAGGGCATGTCAAGGCGTTGTGGGTTTCTTAATCATAAGATTTATAGTTAGGAGGAACTAGAAAAATCTGAATTAATGGGATTAACTTGTTCATGTTTCTCCTCCTCCTGAAAAGAGGAAAATGTATCTTTGTCGTTTTCTTCTTTTTTAGGACTAGTAGAGTCATTCAAAGCCATAGAAGGTGTACTAATCTTCTTTGCTATTGTTTATATTTTCCTCTTCTTCGTAACTGTAGCCAAGAATGTTATTAAACATATTCCTAACATAATCATACAATAAAAATCAGCATTATATAACTACATAAGGAAATACATTTTTCTATTTCTATATATTTACCTTCTGATATTCATGTCCCTTTCTTTCCCATTTGATCATTTTGACGCATTCATTTTGAAAATTTCACAATCAGATTTTTTTGATTTCATGTCATAACATGCTTTGCCTGTTTTTTTTTAAATGATTGGAGTGTGGGTTAGCCATAGCCTATTAGATTGTTATTAAAGTACAAAGTAATATTTTCTAACAATTTAAATTAAATAAAAGTAGTATTCCCATTTGTTGTGATGGGGAATTTTGTTATTTGCAAAGAACTCACAGATGTAACCTCTTTGGTGGCTTAGCCACAGTCTTATTAATACAAAACCTACTAGTTTCTATTAAAAAAAACAATTTAAATAAATAAAAATATTGATATACTTCAACCACTTACCTCCATGTCTCCACTTGTACAAATCCTACATAATTAACAATAAAAATAAAGTCCATCATCACTCAATTGTTAACCGAAAGTTGTTTAAACATTTAATCTATCTAACAAGTTTCAAAAGTAAAAGGGAAGACTATCTGCTAAAATGAACAGGTGTCATAACTTGAGAGAGAAAGAGGGTTAGAGTGTTGTAGGTTTAGGTTAGACACGTACAATAGCCAACAAGATATCTCAGTCTCCAAGAGTGAATACCCCTCAGCCTTAGAGGTTGTAAGGAAGACAAGGTTTACACATGTAGCCCCAAAGATGAACATGGTAACAGTCTTGCAGAAGTGGGAAAGTGTAGTCCAACTCTAGTGCTCACAAAACAATCACATCCCAGCTAAATTAATGTCAAACAGTCCATGAATCAGCTAAGAAGAGCCACCACAATCCACGGTTGGACCTAGAGGAAACCAAATTTTTTACAGAATTTTTAAAATTTTATAGCATAGGAACCACTATTTTGATTTATGCCAATAAAAAATGCAGAACAAGAATGCATTGAAACTTAAGTTACACCTCACATAGTTCACCTCACGTAGATCACCTCAATATATCCCAACAACTTAGCTTCAGCTTTCATGGTGTTGAATACCAGAATAAAAGCAAGTAAATGATGGCCTTTGCAAAAATAAAACGCCGCCCTTTCCTGTCAAAACTATTCACAGGAGATAAAATGTGAAAAGTTATGTTAGGGGTCCCATTTTTTTTCTTTTTTTACTTTATTTTTTTTATGTTTCTTTTTTGGTAAATTTAGTTTCCTTTTTTTTGGTATAGATAGCAAAAACACCCAAGTTTTCACCAAAGGTTTTCAATGAAAAGGGGAAGGACCCTAGTGCTAGGAATCATGTAGGTGGACCAAAGGAAGGAAGAAGGGAACCAAAGAAATGCATCAAAAGGAAATGCAATATTAGCCTATTGTGGTGGATGACATGAAGTTAATTAATGTAATAAGCATGGCTTCTAAGGCATTGAATGTGAGGTTTATTTTAATAAGGATGGGGACAATGAGTTTGTTTCAATATATTCAAGTGCACTAGTAATCAATTTTACCTTACCACATAAGGGATTTTATTTTCATTCGAGGTTAGATGTTAAGGTTACATCCAAACATATTATTATTTCTAGTAGGTATCTACTACATTTATACCTACATATATTAGAGTAATTATGAGAAGAAATATACGATGTTAATGCATATAATCTATATGCTCTCCATAAGTTTGACAATTCATTAATACATTGGTTAAGGTCCTACCTGGAGAAAACCTACAAGAACGACCTATATAATCCTTTTAAATATTCAGAATTTTTATCATTATAACCTCTTCTTGCAACCATATGCAATTCTTATAAAGATAAAAGGAATTTGAACTGGCATTAATAACCTATGTATTTCAAACCTGTATTATACCATTGAAATTATTCTCCTCATGATAATATGATAACTTGTTTGATGGACCATATGAATATGATGTGACCCCCATCTCCTTCTAAGTATAATTTTTAACCTACAATGTCAACCCTCCATCTCTTTATAATTATCAAACAAATTATAGGTATATTATAACTAGTAATGTAGGTGTTAATGATGGAAAAAACACCTTTAATTTTTCTAATTCCTAAATTAACACTTGTTATATGAATTAGTGAACCATGACAATCGTGTAGCTAGATCAGAGAAAAATATGGCTATATAGATCCAAAATTTCAAATAATCTATCCTTAACTAGTATTTCCCTAACCATCATCCCTAACTGAAAATAATTGACACCAATTAATGAAGTAACATATACTACCTTGAATAATGGACATAATTGCAAAGGAGGCAAATATTCATACTACCTTGATCAACCAAATATTCATACTTACATTAATAATCCTTTGATGAATTGATTTCACAAGGAAAATGTTTTGATACAAATAAGGATGTTGATAGGGTATACCATGAAATCGACCATGTATATTAGCCTATTGTGGTGGATGACATGAAGTTAAATAATGTTATAACCATGGCTTATAATGCATTGATTGTGATGTTTATTTGTAGAAGGATGGGGTCAGTGAGTTTGTTTCATTGTATTCAAGTGAACTAGTAATCAATTTTATAAGCTTACCACATAAGGGATGTGATCATTAACTTCATCTAAGTTTAGATGTCGAGATTACAATATCCAAACATAGTATTATTTTTAATCCGTATCTACTGCATGCATTTATACGTGGGTGGATTTACTGCTTACTTGATCAAATTACTTATATATATTTATTGAAGTTCCCCTCCCAATAAGTAAGGATACCATAAGGATAAAATAACTGTACTAAATTAGTCTATTTCCATAGACTCTCTTATGCTGCTACACAAGATATATATTTTCTCTTTGATCTGCTATTTGTAACTATAACTAGCATCATTATTTGACTCATTATTTTTTCTTTCCTTACAAAGCTGAGATCTATGATCATATGCAATATTCAACCAATTTTATCTTGTTTTTTCTTGGTTGGATTGATGATCTCTCTTCTTATGGAGATCATATGACCTAAAATTTCTATGGTGGTATGCCTTACAAATCTCCTTTCTTAATTGACATATAAATTAGGTAACGAAGGATATTAGAGTAATTATGAGAAGAAATATACGGTGTTATTGCATATAATCTATATGCTCTAGTCCACAAGTTTGACAATTCATTAATACATTGGTTAAGGTCCTACCTGGAGAAAAACTACAAGAACCTATATAATCCTTTTAAATATTAAGAATTGTTATCATTATAACCTCTTCGATTCCAACCATATGCAATTCCTTTAAAGATAAAAGGAATTTGAACCAACATTAATAACCTATGTATTTCAGACCTATATTATACCATTGAAACTATTCTCCTAATGATAATATGATAACTTGTTTGAGGGACCATATGAATATGAATATGTGACCCCCATCTCCTTATAAGTATAATTTTTAACCTTCAATGTCAACCCTCCATCTCTTTATAATTATCAAACAAATTATAGGTATATTATACCTAGTAATGTAGGTGTTAATGATGGAAAGGACACCTTTAATTTTTATAATTCCTACAACACTTGTTATATGAATCAGTAAAGCATGACAATCTTGTAGCTAGATCAGAGAAAAATATGGCTATATAGATCCATAATTTCATGATCTAATCTATACTTAACTAGTATTCCCTTAACCATCATCCCTAACTGAAAAGGATTGACACCAATTAAAGAAGTAACATGCATGAAATCTACCATGTATATTAGCCTATTGTGGTGGATGACATGAAGTTAAATAATGTAATAACCATGGCTTATAATGCATTGATTGTGATCGTGTTTATTTGTAGATTAAGGGTGGGGGCAGTCCAAAGTTTGTTTCAATGTATTCAACTGCACTAGTAATCAATTTTATAAGCTTACAACATAAGGGATGTCATTAATTTCATTTGAGGTTAGATGTTGAGGTTACAATATCCAAACATAGAATTATTTTTACTCAGTTTCTAGTACTGCATGCATTTATACGTAGGTGGATTTACCGCTTACTTGATCAAATTACTTGTATATATTCATTGAAGGTCTGCTCTCAATAAGTAAGGATACCATAAGGATAAAATAACTTTACTAAATTAGTCTATTTTCATAGACTCTCTTATGCTTCTACACAAGATATATATTAATTTTCTCTTTGATCTGCTTTTTGTAACTATAACTGGCATCATTATTTGACTCATTATTTTTTCTTTCCTTACAAGGAGATCTATGATCATATGCAATATTCAAACAATTTTATCTTGTTTATTTCGTGGTTGGATTTATGATCTCTCTTCTTATGGAGATCATATGAGATAAAATTTATATGGTGGTATGCCTTACAAATATCCTTTCTTAATTGACATATAAATTAGGTAACAAGGGATATTAGAGTAATTATGAGAAGAAATATACAGTGTTAATGTATATAATCTATATGCTCTCCACAAGTTTGAAAATTCATTAATACATTGGTTAAGGTCCTACGTCTTGGAGAAAACCTACAAGAACCTATATAATCCTTTTAAATATTAATAATTGCAATTATTATAACCTCTTCCAACCATATGCAATTCTTATAAACATAAAAGGAATTTGAACCGACATTAATAACCTATGTATTTCAGACCTAGTGTATTATACCATTGAAACTATTCTCCTAATGATAATCTGATAACTTGTTTGAGGGACCATATGAATATGATGTGACCCCAGCCATCTCCTTCTAAGTATAATTTTTAACCTACAATTTCAACCCTCCATCTCTTTATAATTATCAAACAAATTATAGGTATATTATACCTAGTAATGTAGGTGTTAATGTAAATGGAAAGGACACCTTTAATTTTTCTAATTCCTACAACACTTGTTATATGAATTAGTGAACCATTGACAATATTGTAGCTATATCAGAGAAACAGATGGCTATATAGACTCAAAATTTATTCTAATCTATCCTTAACTAGTATTCGCTTAACCATCATCCCTAACTAATCAAAATGATTGACACCAATTAATGAATTAACATATACTACCTTCAATAATGGACATAATTGCAAAGGAGGCAAAGTTGTCATTTATCCTGCAATAGTACTGGAGCATATGAAGGAAAATGGTTGTGATCAACCAAATATTCATACTTACATTAATGATCCTTTGATGAATTGATTTCACAAGGAAAATGAATTGATACAAATAAGGAGGTTGAGAGGGTATACCATGAAATCGACCATGTATATTAGCCTATTGTGGTGGATGACATGAAGTTAAATAATGTAATAACCGTGGCTTATAATGCATTGATTGTGATTTTTATTTGTAGAAGAATGGGGGCAGTACTGAGTTTGTTTAATGTATTCAAGTGCACTAGTAATCACTTTTATAAGCTTACCACATAAGGGATGACATTAATTTCATCAGAGGTTACATTTTGAGGTTACAATATCCAAACATAGTATTATTTCTACTCGGTATCTACTGCATGCATTTATACATAGGTGGATTTACCGGTTACTTGATCAAATTAATTATATATCATTCAAGGTCCCATGTCAATAAGTAAGGATACCATAAGGATAAAATAATTGTACTAAATTAGTCTATTTCCACAGACTCTCTTATGATTCTACACAAGATATATATTTTCTCTTTGATATGCTATTTGTAACTAATGGCATCATGATATGGCTCATTATTTTTTCTTGCCTTACAAAGAGATCTATCATATGCATTCAAACCATTTTTTCTTGTTTTTTTCTTTGTTGGATTTATCATCTCTCTTCTTATGGAGATCATATGAGCTAAAATTTCTATGGTGCTATGCCTTACAAATCGAATTTCTTAATTGACATATCAATTAGGTAATGATGGATATTAGAATAATTAGGAGAATAGATATACGTGTTGAATTTAATCTATATGCTCTCCACAAGTTTTACAATAATTCATTAATACATTGGTTAAGGTCCTACCTGGAGAAAACCTACAAGAACCTATATAATACATCCTTTTAAATATTAAGAATTTTTATCATTATAACCTCTTCCAACCATATGCAAATCTTATAAATGTTATAAAAGGAATTTCAACCATTAACCTATGTATTTTAGAACAGTATTATACCATTGAAACTATTCTCCTAATGATATTCTGATAACTTGCTTGATGGACCATATGAATATCATGGTGTGACCCCCATCTCCTTATAAGTATAATTTTTAAACTACTATGTCAACCCTCCATCTCTTTATAATTATCAAATGAATTATAGGTATATTATACCTAGTATTGTAGGTGCAAATGATGGAAAGGACACCTTTCTAATTCCTACAAAACTAGTTATATGAATTAGTGAACTGTGGCAATATTCTTGTAGCTAGATCAGAGAAAAAGATGGCTATATAGATCAAAAATTTCCTCTAATCTATCCTTAAGTATTACCTTTACCATCATCCCTAACTGAAAATGAGTGTCTTATCCAAACATAGTATTATTTCTAGTCGATATCTACCGCATTACCTAGGTGGATTCATTGGTTACTTGATCAAATTAATTATATATTATTCAAGCTCCCATGTCAATAATTGTACTAAATTAGTCTATTTCCATAGACTCTCTTATGATTCTACACAAGATATTTTCTCTTTTATCTGCTATTTGTAACTATTGGCATGATATGACTCATTATTGTTTCTTTCCTTACTAAGATATCTATCATATGGATTCAAACAATTATTTCTTGTTTTTTCCTTGGTTGGATTTATGATCTCTCTTCTTATGGAAATCATATGAGCTAAAAATTCTATGGTGGTATGCCTTACAAATCTACTTTCTTAATTCACATATCAATTAGCTGGTAACCAGGGATATTAGAATAATGAGAAGAGATATATGGTGTTACATTTAATCACGCGATGCCAATCTATAGCCTCCAGGTCATGTATGTAATTGCATTGTTCAATGAACCATTTTAGTGGTGAAAGTGTAGTAGTTTTTACAGATGCCTGCATAAGAATTTCTATTTAATTAGGTCATTGGAGAGTCAACGATAGGTGGCATATGAAATTATTGAACCAAGTGATCTCTAATAATGTTATGGCCATTGCACTATACCTTTGACTAATTTTCTCACTCCCAAGTGATATTTCTTGAGCTCTAACGGAATTGAAGTTTCCCATACCTTCCAAGCCATTAAATGAGGTGATCGAAGCCATTTCTAACTCCTCCTAAAAATACATTGATATGTTAAAATGGTGGTGACAACCTTAACATATTGATCTCTTATAATACTAATAACATATATTAGCTAGTATAGAAGTTGGGATATATCCACATTAGAAAGATATTTATATTTAACCCATAGAGCCTCCCTACGATGTTAATTATAAATATCCTTGAAAAGCAATAGAATAGCATCTAGAAACGCTTATGCAATAATTAAAATAAGAATATAAGAAACTAGGACTCCCTAGCGCAATCCCCATACCATATTCTATAATAAGGTTTATCCCAAGGGGGTCTTTCTATGAGTCTAACAAGTAAAAATATTCTATTATACCTAGGATTATAGGCTCATGCCGTGGTTATACATACAACATATTTTCAGGACCATCTAGATATAAGATGCTAAAGATTCATGCGTATTATCTTTTTTCCTCTTTTATGCTTTTCATGTTTTTGAAAAAAAAGGAGTAACAAAGGGGCCAATTTCATCTTGTGGAGGCCGTATTCTTCATTTGTTGGCTGAGTTTGGACTGCACACGTGGTCTGTGACATTGTATGGAGAGGACATAGTCTTGTTTGTGAGGACGATTTACTTTATGTTGGAGAAGACATAGTCTTGTTTGTGAGGATGATTTATAGTTCCACATCTACAGTAATCCACATGGTTCATCTGGGACAATATAAAGGGTTGTTACAGCCAAAAAGGCAGTTGCAATCCATATTGACACCTACAGGAATCTACTATGATCTTTGTTGGGTAATATTCTTGTTATGACTATGCATAACATTTCTGGGTAGTGACGAAGGGCGCTGCAGCATAATAACAAGAAGAAGACGATGCGGGTTGTTTTGAGGAACAGGGCATACACCAAAGAAAAAATGAGACACCATAAATCATTGTGCTACAAGAAGCTATAGGTTAGAGTTAAAGTAATTTCAGATTTGCTTTTCCACCTTGGAATTGCTGTTACAGTCATTGCAAACTAAAATTAATAAGAATATGATATTTAGGGTTTATTTTACTTGTAATGTATGCAAAGCAATCTCTATTGCATTTATTGTTTACTGTTAGCACTGCGAAAATCAAGATCTGAATATTATATTCAATATACACATATGATGGCGTTGATTTATGTATAGACTTCAAAACCATTGAGATATGAAACAAACTCTCTGTGCCAAACAACTTTCCGCACTGTATAACTTTCTTCCGCAACGAAATTCTAGGTTTCCGCATGTTCCCTTCCGCAACGTAATTCTTTCCAGAAGGTGGGAATCAGAAGTCAGATTTTCGACTTTGGACACTTCTGAAAAAAGAGTTTCTGCACAATGCTTCTTCCCCACCGTCGATCTCGATCGTTGATCTATCAATTTCGCGGCCAGCCTGAGTATTTGTACAACTTACTTTTCAGGAAGCGAAATGGATTTCTAATTGTTTGATCAGTGACCCCACCAAATCAACAGTGGATTCCAAAATTTATTAAGCGCATTCCATAGAATATCACGCACATGAAATTTTTTTCAAATCTTGCAACTTCTCCCAGCGATATCACTATAAATCGTCAATATTCCCCATGATCGATCCCCAGTCTATGATATTGTTTTATTTGAATGATTGGTTAAATTTTAACCCTCTACAAAGCTTCACTTAATTGATCACTGACAATATCAATTATTCTCTACAATTCGGCAAATATGGCAATCCAAAGCCATAGTTTTTAGATACAGGGTTATATGGAGTGAATGCGGGATGAATTCATACTTCTATAGAACTATATGAAGACATGAAATCCATCAAAACCACATGCAAATTATAATCATCTGTTCTTTATTAAATTCACTGAAAATTCAAATACACACAGATAATTCTACTTGTTCACTCCTCACTCAGTCTTATGTGCACCTCTCAATCGTCCATTCATGCTATGTGGAATTTCTCTCCCTCTCAAGCTCTATGAGGTAATCAAAGCTTCTTTGAGATATCCTCTAACCTCTATGACCTATCCTAATCTCTGTGAGCTAACCTAAGGTTCTGCGAGCCAACAAGCTCTGTAAGCTAACTAAACTACTAAGAAAATAACTCAAACTGATTTAAATACAAGAGGATTATGTTTCCAGATCCTATAATAAAGGTGTGCGATCCTTATTGATCTCTGCTAACCCTATGACTCACAACTAACTCAATCCTAAATATTACATGTGGAAAAGGATCTAGTTTCCTTATCCATTTTATTTGGCTTTTACAAAATAAATCAAATTACAAATGTACGAGACCCTAGGTCTCTTAAGAGTTCCATTTACCTTGTGAAGTCATGAATGACATCACCCTCTTGAGCCTATGCTCCTGCATCAACATATCAGAAGTACATTGAATACATAAACCAACTAAGACTATTTAGGACAACTCAGTGGTATTTTTGTCAAGTGTTTTTATGAAATCACTTAACCAAATTACATAAGCAAATAAGCCAAAAAAATCAGCAGGATCTGATGGGGGTCATTATAGTTTACTATTCAAATCATATCTCCCTTGTATAAAAATCGAACCCTCTCACTTCCTTTAGATAAAGCTTGTTCATTGGTCACTATCTCATCATGTTGAGTGGAGATGAGAACTATGTGAATGCGCAAAGGAACCATGCACCACTCTCATTTTTTAACTCAATGGTTACTTGTGTTTTTCCATCAATCCTCAACCAGGAGTAGGTTCCATTCTTTCTGAACTCTATGAGCTTTACTCCCAGCTTGGTAGATATCACATGGGTGAGAGGCATCAACTCATGGGTTTCATTAGTTGCATAACTAATCCAATAAAGGGTAGTGACCCACGTACTAGACCTCACACAGACTACCATCCATACTAACAGATCATGACCTAGTCAACAAGTACACAATTATGCTGCCAACAAATTTACACACCCTCACGACACCCTTAGTAACCCACAGTAGGTCATGGTACCTTCATACACAGGCTTGGGACACTTAACAGTCCTCAAGGCACTTTCAGCCAGTCACGATAGTCCTAGCAGGCTTAAGACATGTCACAACATCCCTTATCAGGATTAAGACATGTCTGAGGTTTTCTATGGAAAGCATTAGCAGAATTTACACATATGAAAATGATGCAAACATGAAACATAAACTGAATATGAACACTGTGATGAATCTTAGAAACTCAAAAAAACACTTTTCATTAACACTTCGAAGAAAGTTTACAAATCTACAATCCAAGCACAGAGGCTTAAAAAATGAAAGTCGAACCCTTTATCCTCCGTAGAGATTACATATACAGTGCAATTTACTCTTGAGACGTATCTCGAAACAGGGCATCAAAATTAGTTACATTGCGGGAATCAAACCCAAAATTACATCCTAAATCCTAACAAACTATGATGTGGCAGATGCGTCGTGCCCACAAAACATTTCTAGAAGGCATGATGTGCTGCATGTGACCAATAAAAAAGGGAAATCTCGACATCTGGGAATTTCTGGCTCGCTTGATGAAAATGACAACTCCAAGAATATTTTTAATAGACTACGACTGAAGCAGCTGTTGGCGGGCCTTCCAAGATGATGATTGCTCACTCTATGTATATCTTTCCATTGCTGATTTGTAGGAGTGGCCATCTCAAATAGATCCTTTAGGATAACATCCAGCTCAATCAAGGGGCTATGGACAATAGCAGGGAGATCTGATTTTCCAGTCATGAGTGTTTCCAGCAGCTCAAAGTCCTAGCTAATTTTATTGATGAATACCTGTCCCTTTATCCCACCATTTATATCCTAAAAATTTGCATGTTTTAGTCTTTCCTCCTGCAATAGTTCAACATATTTGCTCTGAGGGACCGCCTTCCCCTCTAGACCCCAAAACTCAGGAAACCCTCTCTGAAACAGGGGTCAGAACAATTTGTTGAACTTTTCTACCCCTTGTTGAATAATGTTAATCCTAATAAGTGAATTCTGCAACATGTTGTGCTTTGTGGCCATCCTCCTTGCTGCCAACAGAACTGATATCCTCTTAGTAATCCCTAGGGAAATTAGTTCTTCCCCATAGGCTGAGCTCAGAACAAAAATCTCCTTCTGGACCTTCTCCCTAGGACTTTGTGCTAGACTTTCCTGGAGGGATTTCCATCTTCTGCTTGCTACATAGCATCCTGTTTATCCTCATCCACCATGAACAAATGATTTTCTAATGAGGGCATATCCTTTATCACTACATCCCAGAGCAAATGTTTATCCCCTTGAAGGGGAATTTGACCTATGAACCTTTCTTCAAACTTGGTTACTTTCTCTTTTAGTGTCCTGATCTCTTTAGCATCATCTTCAATTTCCTTAGCAGTGATCCTATCCTTGAGCTATTGATTGCATTCCTTCAATTGAGTGATTTCCAGGTTGTTCAAGGACATTTCAGACATATCTTTGATCACCAGAGCAGTGGGTGATCTCTCCTTAGGGGTGCTATAGTCATTTAATTCATCAATTCTCTTCTTCATATTTTGCTTCTCTTCGTCTCATGTGCGCTTTTCAGCATCCAGCACAGCAAGCGGCTTTTCATATCCAAAACTTCATGTTGCAATTCCTCAATCTTCCCTTCTAACTGCATGGTCTAAGGAGGTAGATGGATGTATTTCATAGGTTTCTTGCTATTCTTTTTGTAAGCCTGTATTTTAGCTAGCGGCTTAGTTGGTAAAATAGCTTGCTCTATTTCCATTGGCTGCTTAGATGCAAGCGGCTGCTAGAAAGCATTCTGTGCTGTTAGGTTTTCCACTTGGTCCATTAGGAGTTTCACCTATAGGTTCCATGCCTTGTTTGTTTCCTTTTTCCTGCTTCAATTGGGTCTCAAGTTTAACCACCCTTTGTTGGGACTTGAGATGGTCTAACGGCTCATTATTCATATCATCATAGACGAGATCGCTAACTCCCTTATGGAACACAATCTTTTCTCGGATTGAGAATCGATCCATCTTAAACTCGACCTCTGAAACTCCTTCCTCATCAGCGATGGCTAGGTTTAGGGAGTTTGTTGTAAGATTGTTGGTAGTAGTGAAAGATACTTTGCTGCCTGATACCTTGCTTAGATCCTTGGACTGCTTCTGAGTCTTAGCCTTGGATTTCTCTTTGAGATTCCCATAGGTGGTCGAAATTTGCTTTTTAGTCTTAAATTTCCCTTCAACAGCAGAGGAAAAATAATACTTCTGATAATTGAGTAAAGACTCCTCACTCCCTTTGTTCATTGATTGTGTGGTTCTTCATGGTTTTCTCTCTGAGAGTGTAGTGGTTGGATTTACAACCACTAGTTGTTGCACGATCACCATCTGATTTGCAACCTTTTCCCCAATAGGGTTTACTAAATCAAGCTCCACCTCTATGGTTGTTTTGAGGGAATCGGATTCAAAATTAAACTCTTGCTCCAGCTTGATGACGTCCTCCTCTATGTCTATCTTAGGATTCTTGCTAGGGTTTTTTTTATCACATTCCATGTCCTCCACCTCTGACTGAGACCTTCTACTACAACCTTCATCATTTAGGGGCAAGGGAATAGATGGGACCATACCTTGCACTTCTTTAGGAGCCTGAATTTTTTCTGCAGGAATCCAATCAAAATCATAGGCAAGACAATTTAAATCCTGGGACAAGTCAGGGATCATGGAGTGAATAAAGGATGACCTCTGCACTTGGACCCTCTTATGGGAAATGATCCCCTTAGGATCCTAATTCTGTGCATGAGTCACCTGAAACTTCATGGCCTTCAAAACTTTCTCCACCATTGGTAACACTGTTGTCTTCTTCACACTAAAGGGCCCTAAATTAATAGGGTATTTGATCCAAGAGTCCTTCCTATGCGCAGTAAAATGCTCCTCATTAGCAGAAATCCTCTACCTGATCAACTCTAGTGCAAATAATGAGGGAGTTAGGTAAACTGGTAGCATGAAAGGGGAAGCTGAAAAACCATACACCCAGATAACTAAATACTTCTGCATTAGCAACCAATCTCCAATACTATCTTAATGCAAGGCAGCCTTCATGTCTTCTGATATCCTCTTCTCTTTAGGGTCAAATAGTCTACAGATGCTAAGGACAATTCTGTCAATGAACAGGGTGTAAGACCAGTCTTGGAACTTCTAGATAGACCGAGGCCAGTCTTTGAACACCTCTGGATCCATGTCCTCAAGGGTCTGCCGGTTGGAACTGACTATGATGGAAACTAGATACACCTGGTATCTAAAGTGCTTATCCAAATCAAACTTCTCAAGCTGAGAATGTATTTCTATGACCAAGAATTCATCGAACTTAATTCCAGATGCAGATTGACTCAGGTAAAGGAGAATGCCTAGCATTACTTCAGATACCATGCTATCGCTATCAAGACCTAGTATTTGAATCAAGTGGGAGATGGATGATACGATAGGATTTATGAACAATTTGGAGGAGAGTGGAGTGATAAGGGTCTTTGAGGGAACTGGGGTGTTCAAAATGGTTTGGAACAATTTATTGTTGGATTCTAGGTCAGATTTCTCGAACACCTGCAGAACCTCTGATTCGGTGAAGGGGGTCAGGGCCTGACATTGGGCTTTAGAGAGACCCAGGGAATCCTTGATAGCTTATGGTGTAATTTTGCAAATGACATGGGAGTGGGTATCATCTAAGACAGCCTTCCCAGTGGGGGAATAATTGGAGGCTACCCTTTGGACAATATCTGGGAAATTGGGCAATTTTTCTAATGTGAACCTTATTAAGGATGACTTTCAATTTACAAACAATTCTGACTTGTATCTGAAAGGTGACAACAAAGCATTCTAGGCATCACTAACACAAGACAACAACAAACGAGGATCATGAGCATCATAAAATTGATCACGGATGATCTCCTCAGACAATTGAGGGCTTTTCACAGATAAGGCCATGGCGGAACTGTTGAAAGGGTTTATAAGCGATGAACAAGTACCTGGTGGTGAAGGTCAACACTTCTGGAGGTTGCAGTTGTATCCAGATGACTCATACTTGGAGGACGTCTGATTTGCATGGTGGTGGGACTATTAACGGACTGTTAATGTCAAGCTGATTAGCCTTATAAACCATCGTGCTCCCTAAAACTGACCTTTATGTCTGAAATCTTCAAGCGCAATATTCAATGGGGAGGGGCAAACCATATTTTGCAATTTTATTTTTTCTTCAGAGTTATATTAATGGGTTAAAATATTAAATATCTTGGCTTTAATATAAAACCAAAATAGTAATGGATGTTTGGAATTTGTTATTATAAGGTGGAAGCTTGTATGGTGTAATATATGGTTGTCATGTGTTGGTAAAGGCTATTTTGGAATGCATATGGGTGTACTACATGAATATTCCTAACTGTATATTGGAAGGAAGTTGAGAGGCCATCTCAAGAGGAGCCAATTCGAGAAATTGGGTTGGTTTTATTTTCAAATGGCCAAAAAAAGGGATTGGACAGATTTGAAAATGAGGTATACTTTTTATATTTGATTCTTCAATATGATATTTTATAACATATGTCTTCATTGTAATTTGTAGTGGTTTTTTCTTACGTGATGTGCAAATTGGTTCTATGTAGGATGTCAAAGGAATATCAAGTTGGGGTTGAAGAATTCATAGAGTTTGCAAAAAGGCATTAAGAGGATAATAACACCACAATATTCCCTTGTAAAAAATGTTGCAATGTTGCAATATTGTCGTTTGAGGAAGTACAAGACCACTTGATGATTCATGGTATAATAAGTTCATATAAAACCTGGTTTTTCCATGGAGAGAGACTTCCTACTCAGGACTATAAATTTGATAAGAGCAAGAAATGCCACACAACAAAGATGCATGATTTTCCTCGAGAAATTACACATGGTGATGAACACATAGTTGGACATCAATATGATAATCCTAATGATGAGTTTGCAACATTTCTTACAAATGATACCGAAGTTCTTGAGAATGACGATCATAACGAGGAAACCATGGTTGAAATGGTGAATGATGCTTATCAATATTAAAATGAAAATCCATATGTGAATTGTGAAAATGACCAAGTATAATCAATGGAAGAAAAAAATGATATCAAACAATATCTAAAGTTAATTGAAGATGCCAAGGCACCATTGTACCCAGGTTGCACTAGTTTCACTAAGCTATCGACCAGTGTGAAATTGTACAACCTTAAAGTGAGAAATGGATGGTATGATGCAAGTTTCAACCAATTGTTGAAGTTGCAAAGAGAAATGCTTCCAATAGGAAATACACTTCTAGAATCTACATATATTGCAAAAATTTTGATTAAATCATTGGGGTTGGACTATGAAATGATACATGCATGCCACAATGATTGCATTTTATATTGGGGTAAATATGAAAAAATAAATGAATGCCTAACATGTAGTGAATCAAGATGGAAGGTTGATGCTCATTCTGGAAAGGTGCGTACAGGTGTCCCAGTCAAAGTGCTGAGGTATTTCCCTATAGTGTTGAGGTTGAAGAGAATGTACATGTATGATTTTGAACTCTTATAATTCCATTATATCATACACCTTCATGTACTAACAACCTAATAAAAAATCATCTTCTTTAATCTACTAAGTATTGCAATGTATATATGATTCTTTATGTTTTTGTTACAGCTCTACATATATTTCAGAGAAAATGAGGTGGCATCATGAGAATGCAAGTAAGGATGGAATAATGCACCACCCAGTTGATAGCTCGACGTGGAAAAGTATAGATTCTAAATGGCCTGATTTTTCCAACGATCCTCGCAATGTACGACTTGCAATGGCAGTAGATGGATTTAATCCTTTTGGAAGCTTGAGTAGTACTCACAATGTATGGCCAGTAGTACTAGTCACATATAACCTTCCACCATGGTTATGCATGAAAAGGAGCTTTTGTTTGTTGTCATTGTTAATACCTGGTCCCAAGCAACCAGGAAACAACATATATGTTTATTTGGAACCATTGGTAAATGAACTAAAACTAACATGGGATGAAGGGGAAAGGACATACGATGCTCATTCAAGGCCATTCTTTAATATGAAGGCTATATTGATGTGGGTAATCCATGACTTTCCTAATTATGGAAATATGGTTGGTTGCACGACTAAAGGTTTTTGCACATGCCCTGTATGTGGAAAGAACATAGATTGAATGTATCTCAAATATAGTAGGAAGTGTGTGTACATGGGACATCAGAGATATCTCTCAATAAATCATAAGTATCATTCACAAAAGGACCATTTAATGGGAATCCTGAGAATTTCATTGCACCTACAATTGTGTCAAATATTTTTACAGAAACAGAAGGAAGGGACGAGAAATGGGGAAAGTATAAAAGTACAAAAAGAAAGAGAATTTTAAAAAAAGGTGAAAATTTGAAGACTGGAGTGTGGAAGAAAAGGTCAATTCTCTTCAATTTACCATATTGGGAGGTATGTGCACACATTAACTTAAGGCCTAAAATGTACGATGGTTGAAGGATTTCATTGTGTTTAATTGGAGTGTGTTTAGTTTTTCTTTGATGTTATAATTCATTGATTTTTTATACGGTTGGATGCATAAACTCCTAGTGCGTCACATTTTAGATTTAATGCACATAGAAAAAAATGTATGCGAAAGTATTTTTGGAACCCTCCTGGATATAAAAGATAAATCAAAGGATGGGAAAAATTCTCATGATGACTTACAACAGTTGGGTATAAGGAAGTCACTGTGGCCAGAACAAAAAGGTAAAAAAATGTTTCTTCCACTAGCACCACACACTCTTTCAAAAAAGGAGAAAGAGATTCTTTGTCGTGTTTTGTTCACATTAAAATTTCTAGATGGATATAGTTCAAAACCTAGAAATAATGTTTCTATGAAATATATCAAGCTTCATAGTATGCAAGCACATGATTGCCATGTTCTCATGCAACAAATCCTTCCAGTAGCATTGCGCCATGTGCTACCAAAAGAAGTTCGAAACACTATTTGTAGGATTTGCTTCATTTATAGGTGAATTTGTGTAAAAATGGTGGATCCAACAGATCTTGATAACTTACAAGATGATGTTGTGGAAACTTTGTGCTTACTTGAAAAATATTCCCCCCCTTCATTCTTTGATATAATGATACATTTGGCTGTACACTTGGTGCGAGAGATACATTATTGTGGACCAATTGCATATCGATGGATGTACCCTTTTCAAAGGTCAGTGAAGTTTTATTAAGTGCAAATCCACATAAATTCCAACATTTTATGTGCATATAACAATAATACATTACTAGCAACTCTTTATTCATATTTTTAATTTCACTACAACTTGTGTTTTTTTCTAGGAACATGAAAGTTTTCAAAAGTTATGTGAAAAATAAGAATAGGCCCGAAGGTTGCATAGTTGAAAACTACATTGTGGAGGAATCCATAAAATTTTGTGTTGGATATGTTGAAGGTATGGAATATATTCAAAGCATGCCTAGTAGAAATGAAGCTTGGGACGATGAAGAAGGAGAGGTAATTGGACAATATGGGAAGGCCTTATCTAGTGGAACTTCTATTGAATTAGATAAAACTAGTTTGTTACAAGCCCACATATGGGTCTTGCACAACGTAGATGAAATTCAACCTTGGATAGAGTAAGTAATAAGCACATCCTTATGAAATCATTTTTTATTATAATATATCACAATATTTTCATAAATTGTTTATTCACATTACTTGAAAATAGGATGCACTTGACATAAATTTCCAATAATAACATCCAAGCACAAAAAGATGAAGTCTTACTACAAAAGCTCCACAACCAACAATTTAGTGAATGGTTAAGAAAACAGGTAATGATATGTTCTTCATATTAGATTTAATTGAACTTCATTGATCAAGAATATTATGATTTATGAAGGTGAGATTCTTTTAATATATTTTGAAATTCAATGATTTTGTAACAACATTTAAAAATTTACAGGTGGAAGGAAAAGAAAACATTTATGATACCCTTAAATGGTTGGCACATGGTCCAAGGACATATGCAACTAAGTATGATGGCTACTTAATCAATGGTTGTAGATTTCAATTTAAAAGCATAGAAAATGTCAGGTCCACCCAAAATAGTGGAGTGTGCATAGATGCACAAACCTTAATGAGATCAAGTGTAAAGGATAAAAACCCTATATAGCAAATGACAACATATTATGGAGTGATTCAAGAAATAATGTTATTGGACTACTATTTGGTGTAGCATCCACTATTCAAATGTGATTGGATAGATGTACATAAGAAGAATGGAATGACAGTTGATGAACTCGGTTTCACCATGGTGAATTTGAAGAGATGCTTGAGTAAGGAAAGAGTGCAAGATGATCCATTTATTCTATAATCACAAGCGAAACAGGTATTTTATGTACAAGATCCGGTAGAGAATGACTGGTGTGTAGTTTTGACATGCCCTCTGAAGGGACCAAGAAATTCATGTAATAGATATGAATTGGAGTATGTAGATTTATCAAGTGTTGCATATTTTGAAGGGACGAAATGCAAAGTGGTTGAAGCTATAGGTGATGGTGGCATGGATTATGTTTGACAAGATTGTGAAGGCACATGGTTGGATGTTGTTCATTAAGTAACATGCATGATTTATTTATCATTTGTCATTTAAGTTGTATCTGTAAAACTTTATATCTTAGATTATTACTTCGATTTACCTTTCATGCATATATTTCTTGTTATGCTACTGTTTATGCATGGATCTTATCTGTTTTATTATGTTATGTAAATTTCATTTATTTTTATAGTAGATATATTGGGTGTGGGTAATTGAGAGTGATGTGAGGGGGGGAGGAGCCATATGAGCTTCAACCTTCACGTGGTTGTCCCTGTTTAGTAGAGAATAAGATATTCTTGAAACCAAGAGAGGTCCATTCAGGTATTTTCATTTTGTTTTCTTATAATTTCATATATGTTATGCCTTTTTTACATTTCTATTAATGGCTTATATGAACATACCATTTTGGCATGATATGTGCACGTCTTCGCAATGGAAAGGAATATAATGAAAATTTGTATCGTTCTCTAATGCATATTTGTAAGTTATCACCATAACAAATTTGTCAATTAGATATCTTATTGTCATTTCAGTGATTAGGACGTGTTCATTTCTTCATTTTAAGTACAGTTGTACTTGTCTATTTTATGAAATGATTTTATTGCACATTTGTTGAAGGAAATAAGTTGATTGCAGGATAGCTATTGACCACAGGCAATTAATGTAATGAACAATATTTAAACTATTTGATTATAGAAAATTTAACTACAAAATATTTATTACAACCGTAAGTATACCTGATTGATGGCGTAAATACTAATTTCTGAGAAATATTTGTGTAAAGCATAGAGGATGCCAAGATCATCTGACGTTATTGGCATCATATTTGAATTTTGAGGTATAGATCCTTATTATCAATACAATTTCAACATTATGTGGGAGTATCACCTATAGGTTTCCTTTTAGGCATTGGGAGTATCACCTACAAGTCTCCTGAAGCTACCTGGGCACTATTAAAGGATTTTACATAGGTCTTCTTGACCCTGAGACTAACCTCTAAATAGGGCCAAAATGTAGTTACAATCTCGATAAAAAAAAACTTAGCAACCTCGGACGTGGCGCATTCACCATGATTAGCACACAGAAAACAAAAAATTATGGAGCGATGCACATGCTGGTATTAAACAGTAATGAAACATCTTCAGTTTCAGGCTTGCTTGTGTTGAAAATGACGGCTCAGGACGTCTGTGGCAGTTGGCTGCTAACGAGATTTGAGTTATTTCTTCACCTGTTGGATATGCAACATGTATTTTCCTTTCCGGGCCATTTGTGTTCATTTTGTGCTCAATGGCATTGTTCTACCTATGTCCACAGTTGGAAGGAAGTTTTGTGTTCCTTCTGTGTTTAGCTCTCCACCCCGTCCCTTCCTCTCCTGGTAAGGCTGTTATTTGCGGGAACTTGGGGAAGGACCGCATTTTTTTTACAGTAACAAGTCCTTGAGGAGGCTTTTCAATCTTGTGATTCTCTTATCCTAGGAGGAGGGTTCTCCTAAAGGTCATACAATGCAACACCTCCATGGATTTTTCATCACCCTAGCTAAAGTTGGCAAGTGGAATTCACAAAGATGATGACGAAGGCCTTCAACCTCCTCTCCTCCTGAACGAGCATTCTCTCCAAAGGGTTTCCTCTAGAAATGGTCACCATGTGCTAAGATTATGGAGACAACAAACATGTCTGGAGGTTTTGGAGGGATACCCATTGGACAGGAAATTCCAGGCATAGCTCCCATGGGGGTGTTATATTTTATTAGGACAACAATGCCCTCAACAGCCTCAGAGGTCCATCTAATGTGATGAAAATCCTTGCCTCGGCCTCACTGGCGCTGAAAATATATTCTAATTTAATGAACATCCTTACCATGATGGTTCGAGTTCCCCTAGCATGAAAAATTAAGATTAGTATAATTCCCAGCCGAGGCTCCCCAACTAAAAGAACACCTTGATAAAAAAGCTTCTCAATCAAGGTGAACATTACAAAATTTCTTTAAGACTCTCAGGATTCTCAGCAAACTAATATTTAACCATCCTAACCACTCTTCAACGTTCATCCAGTCTATGTCTTCAAATGGATCTGAAAGTGGAATTTACAAAGAGCTAGGAGATCAAACTCGATGATGACCCCATAAGCACCCTCACACATTCCATCATTGAGTAGCATGATGACAGCACACGCGGTCACTAGGTTTTGGGATCCATCCCTTATGCTGAGATACTAGTCAAGCCTTCATTTTTGCCACGGCGCCATATTATCAGCTATGGAAATGACTTCCAGCCTCAGCCTTCATCATCCCTCATTTTCCTCAGGTCAGGCAGACTAGACATCCTGCATCCATCTACCCTTCCTGAAGATGGTATCAGAATATTCTTGTTCACTGCATCTCCCGCTTTGTGTGGAAGACATACTTGTATTCTCTTGTTCAATCATTAGGATACCTTTCTGGCAGGACTAGACATCATACGCTTCATGCAGCGAACTTTTTAGATTCTGCAGAGTTGCGCTGTGGAATTGATTTTTTAGTCGTAGATCCGCTCCAATGGCGTCTGGATATTTGATTTCCTGTCATTTCGACCCTTTGTGCACTTACCCCAAAATATCACATAGAAAACAACTCTTGGGAATGAGCGGATCATACCCCAATCCGCATCCTTCGTCTCCGGTAACCGGTTCTCCCTCCTGCAACTTTCGACGTTCAGAATAATTTTTATCCCTTTGATTAGAAATGTCTACAATCTCCATTTTCCACGTGTAACACTCGTGTTACATTTCGTGAATCCTGAAGGTGATTTACTCTATGCGTGTCTGGTTGATCTGGCTGGCCTCCATATCGCCACCATTGAGACAATATATCCTTCCCCATTGCTTTGGCCAAACTGTGTATGCTCTTTCTTACGTAATTTAGGACCTGATTACCCTGCCTTCACATATTTTCAAAGCTTAAGAGGTGACCCGAGGGGAAGTTTACTTGGAATTTTGGTATTCTCCAAGGTGTCTCATTGCAAATTTTGCCATACCTTATCCCTCCAATAATTTAGCGTGGGACAAAAACGGTGTTAACAAATCAAACCTTCCTCAAGCTAACTAAGCTCGAATAAGTTACCTAAAAGCTTCTACGAGCTAACAAGCTCGGTAAGCTAAAGATAAGTTATCCATCTAAATGACTCAACTGGATTAAATAAAACTCTTACTCTATTTTCCAGATCCTTCAAAGAAAGAACAAAGTCCTTATTCGACTCTACTATCCTCGTAATGCTTGAAATATGTTATAAACAAGCAGTTCACTTTACTTTACTTTTGGAAAATTATTGATGAAAACTGCCAAGGATGAGAGTGAAGAGGAATATCTTGCATGTGGATTATTTATGCATTCAGAGTGACTTATGAGAATCCTATACATTGGGTATTTTTCCCTACATTAAGATTTGGTAAGCATGAACATTTTCTTGAAATCATGGTTGTGTAATAGTTAATTTATTGACCACCTTACAAATTGGGTTGATATCATATGATATGTGTATAAGATGTACTTTATAATTGTATAAATGGTAATTGAAAGGATATTTCTACTATTTAATTGTGCTACATCTTTTAGAATGGGAAACATATTAACTTTGATTTTGACTTTGGGTGCAGAGCAAAATTAGTGGATTATGCTCTTGCCTCTAGAAAAATCTAAGAGGGAGAAGGGTTTAAATACCTTAAAAGTGCTTTGAAAATGGCACACTTCATCTCATTGGCATTTTGAGTGATGGTGGTGTTCCTTCATGATTATATCAGTTGTAGGTATTTTATATCTATAAATGCATTATTATGAGTTGTTTATCTTAGAAAATATTATAGATTTATCCGCGCTATGCAATTTTTAATCTTTGTATTTCTCCATAGTGTAGTTGAATGCATTTTATATCACCAGGCTGGATTGGGTTGGGTCTAAATATGTTATAATTGTAGATCCCATTGATCTACTGACATAAATTTTAAGATGACGCAACTCTTACATGGATCCATCAAGAAACCATTAGAAAAGATGCTTGTTCTTATCCATGAATACTTGAAATTCTAGTTAGATGTTCACTTCTAGAGTATGTGTATGAACTTGAATGCCAACTTTCTCCTACAAAATGTTTATGTATTACTGTTTTCTTTGTTGAATCAATGTTGCATATTAAACCTTTCAAGTTCAGCCAAATTTTAAGGTCAGAGCCATTCATACTACTTTCTTAGGTCTCTTGAGACAGAAAAAATGTTGGGATTATTAGTCGTTTCTTAGAATTACAAATGATGCAATCTTCGTTTCATTTCTTCTTTTTTTATCATCATCCAATGAGATGTGGAGGTCATTTCCCTGAGGCCACTCGGACAATTTTTTCTCTCTCTTAAACTAGGTCCAATGTTCATAAAACACTTAATTGGCAGGTCCATAACTTCTCCCTCAGGCACTTTCAGAACAATATGAAGATATGGTCAGGTAGAAAAAACACCCATCTACAATACCCCCATGAGGTGCGGGCATTTTCTTCAACACACAATTTGTGGCAGGCATTTTCCCAAGGACACCTGAGTCATTTTTACTCGCTTTGATGCAAAACACTATTTTGGAAGACTTAGAACTTTCTCCTCAGAGGTGATGAAGTCAAACTGGTACAATGGTTGGATAGCCACTATAACAAGCTGAATCCTAGTAACCTGGTGCGGAAATTTTTCTCAAAACCTGAATTATGGTGCGGGCATTTTTCTATATTTAATTCCTGTAGCTCACCCTTTTTTTTATTTTAGCAAAAGAACAATCTATTTTTTTCTAACCAATTTGACAGACCTATTTTCCACACATGTGATCTCCAGAACAGAAGCTGACACCATGGATAGATGCACATATCAATAGGATACATCCTGACATTCTCATATTCATTAACACCTAAGATCTGGCGTGCATTTTCCTGAGCCAACTTAGGCAGATTTACCAGTGTCGAAACAATGCAAAACCTGCCAAAAGGCACTTTTGGAAAATTAATAACTTCATCCTCAAAGACCTTTTTGACAAGTTTATGATATGGTTAGGTGCACCTTTCAAAAATATAGAGGAATGTACCTTCATAATATTTAAATACATCAAATATAAGTTGTAGTGGGCATTTTACAGAGGCCACTTAGGCAGTTTTACCAGCAAATTTTACACTTAAACAATTTGTGCCATTTTCAAGGTGGATTTTTCATTTCACTAAAACCATGAAAAAATGATACCATAGGATGTAGGACACATCACTGAGCACAACACAACTTGTATCACCCTCAAACTTTTCTTCATTTTCCTTAGGCATGCATTTTACTGGAGTAGTTCAAATATGGCTGGGAGGCACTTTTGGAAAATTGTTATCTTCTTCCTCAAAGATTCTTTGGTCAATCTGATGACATGGTTGTATTATACATACAACAATATAGAGTTCAAAACTCTCAAAATATTTTTATCATGATCCTATGATATGTGGAGGGCATTTCCCTGAGGCCACTTAGGAAGTTTTACACTTAGACAATTTTTGCTCTCTTAAACTAGGTCCAATTTTCATAAAACACTTATTTGGCAGGTCCATAACTTCTCACTCACGCACTTTCAGAACAATCTGAAGATATGGTCAGGAAGAAAAAACACCGATCTACAAGACCCTCATGTTGTGCGGGCATTTTCTTCAACAAAAAAATTGTGGTGGGCATTTTCCCAAGGCCACCTGAGCTAGTTTTCCAACACTTAGTCATTTTTACTCGCTTTGATGCAAAACCCTATTTTGGAAGACCTAGAACTTTCTCCTCATAGGTGATGAAGTCAAACCGAGACCATAGTTGGATAGCCACTATAAAAATATGAAGCCTAGTACCATGGTGTGGGAATTTTTCTCAAAACCTGAATTATGGTGCGAGCATTTTAATGTTTTTAATTCTTGTAGCTCACCCTTTTTTAATCTCAGCAAAAGAACATTTTGTTTTTTTTAAACCAATTTGGCAGACCTATTTTCCACACGTGTGATCTCCAGAACAGAATATGACACCATGGGTATATGCACATATCAACATGATACATCCTGACAGTCTCATATTAATTTGATCATTAACACCTAAGATATGGAGTGCATTTTCCTAAGCCAACTAAGGCAGATTTACCAGTACTGAAACAGTGCAAAACATGCCAGAAGGCACTTTTGAAAAATCAATAACTTCATCCTTAGAAATGTTTTTGGCAAGTTTATGATATGGTTAGGTGAACCAATCAACAATATAGAGGACTGTACCTTCATAATAATTTAATACATCAAATATAAGTTGTAGTGGGCATTTTACAGAGGCCACTTAGGCAGTTTTACTAGCAGATTTTACACAGACAATTTGTACCATTTTCAAGGTGGATTTTTCATTTCACCAAAACCATGAAAAAATGATACCAAAGGATGTATGACACATCAATGAGCACAACACAACTTGTCTCACCCTCAAACTCTTCTTCATTTTCCTTAGGTGGGCATTTTACTGGAGTAGTGCAAATATGGCTGGGGGGCACTTTTGGAAAATTGATATCTTATTCCTCTAAGGCTCTTTGGTCAATCTGATGACATGGTTGCATTATACATACAACAATATAGAGTTCCAAACTCTCAAACATACATTCAACAATGTGCAATAACATACATTGGTGACCACTGAGAATTGGTAGGGATAACCTCTTGGGCTATGTGTACTTTGTAGCTAACAAGTATTTAGCTTATTACTTTATAGAAAATAGAAAGCACTCCATGGTATTCTTCTATTTTTGAATGTTGAGATGTAAAATCTTCTCGTTGTCTTGAATCAGAAAAGGCATAGTTTCATTGCAAATTATGTTCCAAAATATTAAATCTCTGATTTATGATACATTTGATAAAGTCACATGGAGCTCATATTAGCTTTTTCTATTTTCTTGGAGTGATTTATTTATTGCCATTACTTTGGTGAATACCCTTTCTGAAAGATTGGGTCCAATTACATAATGTTCAATGCACTAAATCTACAATTTGACGACCTTATAATAAATTGGATCACCATTCACATCTTAGTGTCTGCTGGATGGGTGCATGATTGGAAGTTGTGTGAGTATGTTTCTGTTGACTTCAACCTAAATGCTAGAAATGATAAAAAAAAATACATTACATAATAGCCACTATGATGTTTTGGCCATTGTGTTACAATCATCAAAACCCTGTTTTGACAATATAATATCTTGATCAATGCAATCAATGTCCAGACCCCACAGGTACATGTAATTCTTCTAATTGGGTTTCTTCCTTATTTTTATGTTCATGCTACTAGTTCATATGTTGTCAACTTTTAATTTTTTGATTCATGTGGTAGGAAATCCATGCAGTGGATGGAGTCTTCTAGATTTTCTAAGACTATTCTAATAAAATCTTGCATCCATGTAACTAATCATGCATGACATTTACATATTAAATTCTTTGGGAACCTGCCCTTTTTTTACTAATTTAGTTGGATTCTTTCAGAGTATTAGTGACTTGTGACTAATCGCTTGAGATATTAGCAGTGCTCCACAGGGACTTGTCCCCAAGGGTTAACGAGAACGTGTTTCCTGTGTTTCCTGCATCCTCAGGACAGAGGAATGACAAGAGAAACATTTTTTGTGTGTTGATATTGCCCCTTTCCCCAATTCTTACAGGGTTCTAGCTCAATGGTAGAGCGCCTGATTTACAAGTAGGAGGTTGAAGGTTTGATTCCTTCATGCCCTAATGATATTGCAATATTGATGTTTTAAATTATTCCTACGAGGTGGGTTCTAAACTGACTTCATATGTCCCTACGAGGGGGGTTCATAACCGCCCCCAAAAGTTTGTAAATCTTTTTAAGGGGGGTCTCGAACCTCCTTCGTAGGTACCTACTAGGGGGTTTTAAACCGCCACCGTAGGTACCTGCGAGGGGGGTTTTGAACCGCCTCTGTAGGTACCTACGAGGGGGTTCTGAACCGCCTCAGTAGGTACCTATGAAGGGGGTTTTGAACCAACTCTTTATGTACCTACGAGAGGGGTTTACAACCGCCCCCACAATTTTATAATATAGACTTTTACGGGCAGTTTTGAACTGCCCCCATAGGTACCTACAAGGGGGGTTTATATCCGCCCTTAAAAGCGACTTTTGTGGGGGGTTTATAACCGCCCCCAAAAGTCACTTTTAGGGGCGGTTTTGATCTCTTCCGGGGCCGCCACTAAAACTCAAAAAATTTAGTGTTGATGATATTTGAGGCGGTTTTGTAACGACTACCTCCAAATCCAAAACACCCCAAAAACACTATTGGGGGGGTTTTAGAACCACCCCTAATTCTCACTTTTAGGGGCCATTTTGATCTCTTCCAAAACCACCCCTAAAAGGAAACATTTTTTACGTCGATGCTATTAGGGGCGGTTTTGTAATGACCGCCTCCAATGCCAAAACTACCCCCAAATCACTTTTGGGGGTGGATCAAAACGACCCCGAAAAGTCACTTTTAAGGGCAGTTTTTATTTCTTCCAAAACCACTCCTAAAAGTCAAAACTTTTCGCGTCGGTACTATTAGTGGCGGTTTTGCTAAGACCGTCGCCAAATCCAAAACTGCCCCCAAAAGTGAATTTTTTTTGGGGGGGGGGCATTAGAACTGCCCCCTAAACGACTTTTTGGGGGGGGTTAGAACCGCCTCCAAAAGTCACTTTTGGAGGGGGTTTAAAACTGCCCCCAAAAGCCACTTTTGGGGGCAGTTTAGAACAACCCCTAAAATTCACTTTTTGGAGGCGGTTTAGAACCACCCCTAAAAGTCACTTTTTGGAGGCGGTTTTGATTTCTTCTTGAACCACCCCTAAAAGTGAAATTTTTTAGCATCGCTGCTATTAAGGGTGGTTTTCTAAAGACCGCCACAAAAGCCAAAACCGCCTCTAAAAGTGACTTTTGGAGGAAGAAGACAACCGCCCCTAACTGTCAAATTTGTTGTAGTGTTGCTTGAGTTGTTTAGCTTTCTTTTTTCCATTGTTGTACCCTGTCTTCATGTTCTCATTTCAACTAGATGATTTCTTGTTCATGCCTCTATTCTTCCTCTTCTAAGTCTTGTTTGGCCTTCTGCAATTCCTTCTCTTTTTCACCAAGGACCAAACTTAATTGTAAAACTGAGTTAAAATTGGCTCTTGCGAAAACTCCCATAGCAACTACTGTGTCCATTGTCCCTTGCTGGATATCAGTTGTGTCTGCTTTCCAAATGATTTGATTAAGGGAGGGCATCTGTTTAGGTAAACTGTCCCTAGCTCTCTTGGCTCCCCTTTTAACCACAAATTTATCCTTTTTTCTCCAATAATATTTGCCCATGGATACCACATCATCCTCTCCAAAATATGCCATCACTTCTGATGATGAAGTGTTTTGGTGTTGGGTGGTGACTAGGGAATCAGTTTGGGTCCAATTTAGGGGAATATCTATGCTGATGGGAGGGATATTCAAGGGGGTAGAACCAGAGGTAGAGGTAATGGATGTAAAATAATCAGATATAGGTAAAAATTCTTCTTAAAGAAGAGTCATATGGAGAGAAGAAGTGTTCACCTGAAGAGGTTGGGAAATTGGGGACGTTGTGATAGAGTGAGGTGGTGAAAGAGGAGGGGGAGAAGTACGAATAGGTGATCGAATTGAAATTATGGGAATTCCAGTAGTAGCTCCCATTATTGATGTAATATTTATCCTTGGAAAAATAATGTTGGGAAGATGATGAACCTAACATATTGGGAAAACCTTGAAGATTGAGAATGGATGTAAAAAGGGTAGTCATAACCGCCTCTTCTTAAACGTCCAGATCACTATTCACATCATGAAATTCCATTTGAGCTGAAGATAACAAGGTTACCTTTTGCGCAGAAGGTTCTTACATAGAGGCTTGCTCTTGTTTGACAATGGGAGCGAAGGTATCATCTTTTCTTTTGTGGGTGCTTCTGGAAGTTGAACCTGTTCAGAGCCTGCTTCAATATTATGTCTTTTAGGTTGTAGTTCATCCATCTCTGCATGAGTTTGCAGTTGGGAACTGATTTTTTCAATATTCCTCTTGAATTCTTCTCCTTTCTGCAATGTATCCTCCATCGAAGCAATACCAAGTGTGGATGGGCCATCAAGGATACCTTTACCCTTGTCCTTGGGTTGAGTAGCAATAGTGGAAGAAGAACTTGTTGCATGTTCTCTTGCTTCTTCTTATGTCTTCTCCTTTTGAAGATCTTGTTTTATTTTGAGCTTATCTCCTCTTTCACAGAGATTTCTTATCTTAAGATCCTTTTGATATTGTACAAATGGGACTTGGTATATGGATTAGTGATTTTACCCATTGCCTCCTGAAAATTGGTAGCTCCTTGGAACATGGAATCATCGGGATCATTTTCATGTACATAATGAAATTTAACGTGCTCATGAGCTAAGAGATTAGCCAAATAAGCCATTGGGTCATGCATTCTTTTGGATGCCTCCCCCAAGTTCATAACAGAAAACTCTTTTCCCAGCAAGGTTGTATGAGCATGATTCTATAGTGTAAGGTTTCCAAGATTCACAGGAAATTTGGGCCAAGCCCTCTTCTTATGTTTGGCCAACTTGGGAAAAACCCCATTAATGACAGTCTGATAGGTGAATTCTCGAAGCACCATGCGGTCAGGAACTATTCTGGGAAGTAGGTGGACTGTACTTATGCCCCAAATCCTTATGTAAGAGAAATATTCTCTGACATACCAGTATCCATACACTAAAATGAGTTCCCTAGCACCTTGAGAGAATGCAGGAGCATCAACTTTAAAATTTTTGACGTAGATTGACCCGAGAATAAGGTCACAGAGCTCATAAACCTGAGTGATGAAATTTTTGTCCCACATATCAGAGCAATATATATGAACGGGTGGATATTTGTCACTCCAATACCAATTTAGGGCTAGGAAAGAAGAAGATGCATAGAACGCATCTGTTATGAACCCTGGAATGTAGAAAATCGGCTTTCGATTTAATGGGGTTTTCTGATAATTTTCGATTTCATATCGCAAATTGCAGGACAAAATTTTCTCCCAGTTAAAAGAATCACATGTAAGCAACAAATGGTGAGCCGCAGGGACCCATTGTGCCCTGAATGATGAACAATTTGGTAACCCATACAACCTGCAAAACATGGTGGCCAGCAATGAGAAGGGCTCTCTAAACCAAGAAATTGGACATGCCAGAAGCAAAGCGGGGATGACTAGCATTGGGTATTCTAGCCAAGATTTCACTACTTCTTCGTAATTAAATTTGGCAAGGGTTTCATCTAGAAATTTCAATGAGAGAATCTTATTGGGGGTTTCCAAAGCGTAAGCCCTAGCAAATACATCTAGATGGAACGAAGTAATAGGGGCATTATCGGTATCATGAAACATGCGTTGTTTAGGGTCGACATGGTCCAATTCTCACTTAACAGGGTCTGTGTAAGGCATGAATGGGGTTCTGGAAGCAAAGCAATGGAGTTGAGAATTGTGAATCTATAGGTAAGCAGGCTGGTCGTGGGCGATAGAAGAAAAATCAGCATTGTAAAAAATATAGTAAATTTTGGACCAGTCTAGATATGAGGCATGAGACACATGCCCACTGGTGTCAGTGAAAATATCAGCATTGGGATATTTATTCTTCTTCTCTTGAAGAATCGTTTTAGATCTAGTATTCCTAGTCATGGCAGACGCCTTCTCTTATTGGATTTTATCCACCATGTCTGAAAATGACGTAAATTCAAATTTACCAGAAAAAAGTGGTCAGGAGTGAAAAATTACCGATGGAAACGTTGAGAAAGTCATGATTTCGTGCACTAGGACACAGAGGAAAACACATAGTAAAAGCGCTAAGTAGAGTGAAAAAGCACGAGTAACAATGGTAAAAATTCATCGTAAGTTCGAATCTTTAAAAACCTCAACTCAAACGGCCAACAGAATCTGGGCTGTAGATTGAGTATGGATATACGGATGAGATCAAGGTGACAGGACAGGATATAAGATTTGGAAAGATTTACTTTTCATGGTTTTCAATTTCTGATTTGTCAAATCAGGGAACAAATATTCAGTCAAAAAAGATGTGGTGTTTCTGGTTTCCGAGATCCAGAATATCGGAAATCAGGAAAGAAACCTTCAATTTTATCCTAAACTGAAATTTCCAGTTTTTGATACTCGGAAATCAGGAAAGTAGATAAATCATAAATAGAAATCAACAATACAGATATTCGATAAGCAAAAAATTGAAAATCAACGGTCGAAAGAACACCAAACAATTTTAACAAAACCGGATTTTTCCGGTTTCCGATACCCGAAAGTCCGAAATCGGAAGTCGAAACTTAGACTTTTCCTTATTCGAAAACAAAAAAAATTCTGAGATCCGAAATGTCTGAAATTAGAAATCAGAAATCAAAACGTAGAGTGTTCCTTATTAAAAACATAAGATTTTCAAAATCCGAAATGTCGAAAATCGGAAATAGGGAAACCGACTTCAACATACCTCCAAAAAAGGTATTTCCACTTTCTGATTTCGGAAAGCTGGTATCGGAAACTCTATTTTTTTAAAAATAGATAAAAAGGTCCCGAAAGCCGAAAAATCCAAAAAAGCAAGGTTTACTGAAGAAATTTATTCAATCCACACAAAGAGACAAAGAACCTAGAACTTGATAGCTTCCGTGAGTGAGGTATGGCTAGAAAACTAGTCAATGGGGGTCCCCATTTTGATGATTCAAAATGGGGATCTATTGCAGGAAGCAACATGCACCAATATGCAATGTGTTTATACCACATAAACACATCGTTTAATGCATGCTAATGTAATGTGAAAGCACGATGGTGCTCCTAGAGTATGTCATTGCACCGAATCCAATGCACTAATGGCCAATGGAAAGTTGGGATTTAAATTTTCTTTTGAATCATTATTGGTGTGTTTTATACAAATAGGCGAACCGCAAAGTTTGTGCAGTTATGTGTAATGAATGCACTAATTATGAGTTTATTTTTTTTTAAATTTAGTAATGTTATGGATATCCATTACAAGGTAGTAGAGAACTGTTAATGCAGTGCATTGGATACACATAATCACATTGTATATGTTGGACACACCAGGTACACTGAGAGGGGGGGTTAATCAGTGTGCACAATTTTTATTACTTTTTCAATTTTAACAATCAACAACTTATTCAATATTATGCATTATCACATTATCATTATATCATGATCAACATTATTATCATCATCATATCATCAACACATAAGAATCATAGCATGCTACAAGGTACACCATATTTTACATGGAAACCCAAGTACCAAAGGAAAAACCAAGAAAGCCTTATAATAGTATTTTTCCAGCAACAAATGGAAGGCGGAAACAACCCCCTTATTACAATGACTTCAATTCTCTAGTTACAACTGGAAGGAGGCTACAACCCCCTAATTATAGGCTACAACCTGAAGGAAGCTCCAACTCCCTAGTTCTCCAGCTACAACCGGAAGGAGGCTACAACCCCCTTTCCTTGCCCCGTCCTACCACCCTGATATGAAGATAGAAACTACTGAACCATGACCTCACTAATCATGCAGAACTGCTAATAAACACCTATAATACACTGCACAACCATTGCCACTACTAACTGCTACTCATCATCTGATCACTGCTCATCAACTGACCATTGTTCACTGCACCACAACTGTACCACACTGCTCATCAACCTGTACAATCAACATTTCCAATCAAGATATACCAATAAGTTTGTTGCTCACATCAACTAACTTAGTCAATCTGAGTCTACACACCAAATGCATTCCACCTGAACTAAACCAACTTCTCATACAACTTAGCCAATCTGAGTCAAACCAACTACACATACAGCAACTTGTTCCAATCTTTCTCAACTGAACCAACCTGTACCAAGCTGCTTGTGTACTTATTCCAACTCAATCATATAATTGTGTTAATATAATCAATTGATCTGATAGTCAACCAACCCTTCTTACTTGGCCTAGTTCATCAAGAGACACATTTGAGCAACCAAGAGACTTCACATACGGTCAACCAAACTTTTTCCAATCACACTCATCTCAATGACACCACAACCAACCTCAATTACAGTCAAGGAATAATTGAAAATTAAACATGATATACCTCAACCAAATAACCTCATCTAAGAAGATAAAAGACTTAACCAACTATTTCAAACTCAGTCAATCTCATAAAATCAGACACAAAAGGATTTTTCACTCCACTAAAATTAAGCCAACAAATCAAATAAATATCAAGCAAAATTCACATACAATATTGTCAAAGGTTGTCATTAACAGTTAATAACAGACCATATCCACTTAGGTAAAAGACACAATGATTAACACTTGTCAAACTAGTTTTCAAAGAAATTACTCACAAGAAATATTACTTACATGTCAACTTCTCATACAATACTACACTACACAACAGTCAAGATAAACACCAAAGTCTATACCAATAATATCCAAGATAATCATCAATATTTATATCAAGATCATATAAATATATATTCCAATATAACCAACACCATAGCCTCCATAACATATTCAATGACTTCAAATATATATACCAATATATATGCTCACATACTAAGATAAAAGATGAACTCTATCCATGAGGGACATGTGCCATCATAAGAGAAACCAGAAGCATGAATCATACATTTTTGAAGATCACAAGATTAAGAAATAATATAAAAACCAAAATAAACTCTATATCATTTCATCACATTTCCCTCGTAACAATATTTCCAACAATCCAAGAATTTTGTAATTCTGATTCCGTATGAGAAAGTTATGCTAATTTTAGTGAATATGCCCAAAAAATTCTCCTCCACAAAGTTTCACCCTTTTCTCCAAGAGTTGTGAAATACCAAAGAGAGACTTGATTGGTGAACAATTGAAATGTTTGAAATTCTATTTATATAGGTCATGGAGGAAATTTATTACCTCAAACTGGGCCGACATGCAATTCAAAGTTACAAATAATTAAATTCTCTTTTGTTTGGACTACTGACCAAAAAAGGTGGGGTACACCAACTTCAAAAATTCATATCTCTTCAACCGTAAGGAGTTAGAAGATGCTCCACATATCAAAAGAAATGGCTTGATGATAAATATCTTCATATGATGGGTTTATTTGCAAATTCTTGGTTAAATATTCTTAAATTCTTCAATTTGTATAGGACATCAAGAATCCACACATAAAGGTGCCAAAGACCATGTTACCTTATGCATAAGTTCCAAGGTCAAAGGATTCAATGGACATCATCAAAGGAATGAGGGATTCAATGGTATTCACATCCACATACTTCACATACAAAAATAGGATGTCTCCACCATATACTCATCATATCAAGGGTATCAAGGACCCCAACACCACCAATCAAGTGGGAACACAGTCTTTTTCGAGAATATCATCATTATTATACAAGATGGATTCAAGGGATTCAAAATCATCATGTTCAAGGTCTCCATATCATTAAAAACATATCAAATGGTTCCACTATATATATTCATCACCATAAGAGTACCAACACCCCAAAAGGGGGTACAAATACCTCACCGCTAGTTTGCAACACCTTATGGGATTCATATCCATGACCACAAGGCTGCAACATTCCAATGGCCATACAACGTCCAAGGGCCATCAAACCACCATATGTGTGGGTTCAAGACCCAAAATTCCAAGGACACCATGGACCCCATAAGAAGTGGTTCCAAAGAATTGGTTCCAACATACCACCATAAGTATGGGTTCCAAGACCCAAGTCTCCACATGCAAGAGGATCAAGATCTAGATCTAAGCTTTTGGACTCAAGGACCCACAAGAACTCAACAATCTCAAGACCATCTAATGCAAGCAATGGGATCCATTATCAACACATCAAGGGACTTACACACATCATCCACATCATCCATCCAACAACCAATCAAAATATCAAAACAATTAAAAGCATAACAAGCATCACAAAGACCAATAACCAAAGATCAACCAGGAGCAAAGAGCTCAATAATGGACTCAAATGGGACCATGATACAACTTAGGGGAACTTGACCAAGTCAATGGGTAATCAGATATTTTTCCATTGTTCCAAGGAGTCCAAGGGATTCAAGCTTGGGCTTGAACAAGGTCAAAAGGGATCCTCTAGCACAGGAAACCAAAAACTAAACACTAACCCTTAGGGGATCCACAAGGGGCACCAAGGAATCAATAATTGGCATCAATGACCAAACATCGTTGGAATCAATGAAAACTTAATCAACAATCTCACCCTTTGTCATTGATGAAAACACCATAACTCTTCTTCAAAACAAGCTCCCCCTATAAACAAAACTTCTCTCCCCTTTGGAATCAATGGCAAAGGTAACATCCTTTGACAATACTACCCCCCCTTAGGGCATGCTCCCCCTGTCATCAACTTCTCTTCCTTTGACAACTTTTCTTGATGTTTGCATCAATGGCAATAAGAACTTCCTGTGGCAATATCGCTCCCCCTATCATTAGACATTGTTGATAGTTTGGTGAAGTTTTATTCTGTCACAATGATATCCCATTTTCCATTGATGCCAAAGGGGGAGATAAGTTTTGTTGAAAGGGGGAGGTTGTTCTGAAGAGGATTTATGGTGTTTTCATCAATGACAAAGGGGGAGATTGTTGATTAAGTTGTCATTAATACCAACGATGTCTGGTCATTTCTTCCAACTGTTGAGCCCTTGGTGCCCCTTGTGGCCGATCCCCTGTGGGTTATTGTTTAGTTTGTGGTTTTCTGTGTCAGAGGAGCCCTTTTGAACTTGTACAATCCCAAGTCTCCACATGCAAGAGGATCAATCTAAGCTTGTGGACTCAAGGACCCCACAAGAACTCAACAACCTCAAGACCATCCAATGCAAGCAATGGGATCCAACATCAACACATCAAGGGACTTACACACATGAGCCACATCATCCATCCAAAAACCAATCAAGAGACCAAAACAAGTACAAGCATAACAAGCAACACAAAGACCAATAACCAAATATCAACTAGGAGAAAGGAACTCAATAATGGACTCAAATGGGACCATGATACAACTTAGGGGCATTGGACCAAGTCAATGGGTAACCTGGGATTTTTCCATTGTTCCAAGGCCTCTAAGGGCTTCAAGATTGGGCTTGGACAAGATCAAAAGGGCTCCTCTGACACAAACAACCACAAACTAAACACTAACCCTTAAGGGCTCCACAAAGGGCACCAAGGACTTAATAATTTCCATCACCAGACATCGTTGGCATTAATGCCAACTTAATCAACATAATCATATGCATAGTTGAAGTCACAAATGTAACATATATATAGTCCCACGTGCTAACTAACCTACGCCACTAAAACTCAAACCACTTAATTCTTAATAAAACTCACATTAGAGGAAATTTCAACTCAAAATGGGCCTTTTAACTTTAACTCAAATTCCATGTCATCATGTGTTAGCCAATGAAATTGCTTTAAATTTGAA
>LPNX010210979.1:394374-462248 GCA_001517045.1 Pseudotsuga menziesii
AATTCTAAGATATAACACATCAATGTAACTATAATTAAGACTGAAGACAAAATATTCCATACAACGAGTATAAATTAACATAGACATGATGACGAAACATTAGAAAAAAGGCCAGTTTTCCTGCATAGGAAGAATTGGTAGTCATACAAGAGTAGGGATCAAGCTCGATGCAGGTAGCAGGTCATCCTTATCTTTGGGAGAAACCCCCATTATTCTTATTTCAAATTTTAATATGTGTGTGTGTGTGGAATGTTCCATGGACTGCTTTGCTCTCATTATCTTTTTAGGAAGGACTGTTCCATGATCCGACTCCCACTTTGCTCTTGAAGTTTGGAACTTAACTACAAAAACAAGAATGGAGTAAACATGAAGCGTGATCATGAAACCTACAAAACCTTTGTATTTCATTTTTTTACCATAAAAGTATGCACCATGTTGAATCTCCTTTTTCTTCCATTGATGTTTCTCTGATAAAAATGTTGAGCATATATTTCATTCCATTTAGTAAAAAAATTAAATAATGACATTGATATTTTAATAAAACACTCATAAAATCTCGACGATATTGACTCCCTTTTCAATCATGTATCTCTTGGTTGTTTGGTTCCAAGATATCTTTGGTAACTACTGGTTGTTTGGTTCCAATATTTCTCTGGTCTAGTGGGTGGAAGGAAAAAGAAAATAAATGAGAAGTTTGACTTACTTTGACTTGTTCAACCTTGAATATTTTGAAGAGTTTGAATTTTGTGAAACTTTTGAATAAATAATATATACATAAATATATAATAGACAAATGATGATCTTTGTTCCTTTGGTAATCAATGTGGATGATGGTCTTTATTCCCATAATATAGTGCTTCCATTTGTTAACAGATTAAACCAAAGAATAAAGTTATGATTCAAAATAGATCTTTTAAACATCTCTCATTTTTTTAAAACTTTGTGATAAATAGAGTTGAAAAATAAAATTTCCAAAAGAAAGAGTCAAAACCCATGGAAGATGAGAATATGCATCTTAGCCTATCATACAAAAATTGCACTACACGTCACTTAGCAAAACCCTAGTTTAGAAAACCATCAAAATAGACAAATTCCGGTCCATGCAGCCATAGGATAGGGATGTCCCTAGTGGTACTCATATTTCAAGAATCCAACGGAACTAATGGTTTTTCCATCAGAGCCATGATTTTCAAGTTATGGTGATTTTATCTCACTTCCCATGGCCATTAAGTGACACCAAAAAAATTTCAACTGGGGGATAAAAAACCAAACCGGGAAACATAATTGAGTTTCATTTCCTCCTACAAGTGTGTTTGGACAAGGGTGAGATGATTGTGATGCCCATGCACTCGCTCATCACATTTTTCAAAACCTTATCCTATCATGCAAAAATTGCACTGCACATCACTAAGCAAAACCCTAGTTTAGAAAATCGTCAAAATAACCAATGTTTGGTCCATGAAGCCACCAAACAATCGTGTTTATAGTGGTAATCAAATGTCATGAATCCAACAGAACTAAGTTTTTGTCCATTGGAGCCTCAATTTTTTAGTTATGGTGAGTTTCATCTCGCTTCCCAAAGTCATTTAGGGACACCAGACAGATTTCAATCGAGAGCATAAAAACCAAATCGAGCAACATAATTGAGTTATGTTGAATCCTACAAGTGTGTTTGGGCAAGGGAGAGATGGATACAATTCCCACATACTCATTGGGCACATTTTTCAAAATATTATCCTATCATACAAAAATCACATTGCACGTCACTTAACAAAACCCTAATTTAGAAAACCATCAAAATAGACAACTTCTGGTCCATGAATCCACCATAGAGGGGTGTCTTTAGTGGTGCTCGGATGTCATGAATCCAACTGAATTGATATTTTTTCCATTGGATTCATGAATTTCGAATTATGGCGAGTTTCATCTCGCTTCCCCATGTCATTGTTAAATAAATGTAACTGTGAAAGATATTATGTTTTGTATTATTATTGTTATTACCCCTTCTGAATATGTTGTTCCTCCCATTAGGAATTTCATTGATGTATTTGGTCATGTAAATCCTTGAGGTAAAACCTCTGTTGTAAGTCGGGTCAGCAATACCCACAAAAGTATTATTAAAATGTATGTTTGAGTCTTCCAAGGAAATCTGGCCCTGGAAGCAAGGACAATTCGACCCAGTTGGGTTATTAGGCCTCTCGGCTAATTAGTATAAATAGGAGAGATGCTTCTCACATTTGGACAAGTAGAACACTCAAGCAATTGTGCTAGAGAGAGAAGGAGAAGTCCATCTGGGAGAGAGGAAGCAATCCAATATTATTCTTGGGGTCTTATAAGTTTTATTCTTTGGGTCTTATACTGCACTTGGTTGAATTCTTTAATGAGGAATTTTTTTTGGGTTTTCTTCCCCATGAGGGTTTCCCAAGATAAATCTCTATGTTCTTTTGTGTGGTTGTGCTTTTCTTTCTTTCAGTGATCCTTTTCTATATGGTTATGATGTTATAATGATAAATGTTTTAGATCTTGTATAACCATTGAAAACTTAACATGGTATCTGAGCCACCGTAAAATAAGTCTTTGTGCAGCTGAAACACTGCTAAAACTGCAGCTATTAGAGATTAGGGTTTCATGCTTGAAAACCCTAGAAGAAAAAAACTAGTCATATTGGGAATTTCACTATAACTTGGTATTAGAGAAGGATTGGAAGCTGAAATTTTTACAGGATGAAGATGAAATATTTTTGTACTTTGCATATGAATTTCAGCCACAGATTCACTATACTTTAGGAGATATGATTCCTCCAAATCAGGGTTCTAGCCTCCCCATGTCCATTAGATATCACACATATCATCCTTGTAGACTCCCAAGGATATGTTCAATACATTGAAAAACCTGTACGAAGGAAAGAAAATCAACAGGAAGATGACATTGATAAAACAACTAAATAATGTGAAGCTATGGAACTCAGAGACCATGCAGTCTCACTTCACAAGGGTTGCTCAAATCAAGGAACAACTTGAAGCAGTCAAAGAAAATGTGGAATAAGTAGATATTTTTATGACCACTGAATGGCCTCCCAGTATCATGGGATTCATTGATTCAAGGAATATGTGTAAGAAGGAAGTTGATCTCTTTCAACAGACTATGAGAAGAATGAACACAAGAAGAAGCTCAACTCATAAAAAAAAGTGGAGAAGATGGGAGCAACTGAAGATCAATCTCTCACAATTTACTCTAGAAGAAATCATAGAAAGAAGGAGGACCATCATCAAAATAGAAGACACAAGGAATTTAGAAGAGATCCTTCCAAACATATGATGCTACACTTGTGATGAGAAGGGACATTGCTCCGTATATTGTCCCAGAAATAGAGGCTCCTTCAACAAGAAGTCAAACGAGAAAAGACATCATGCTCACACTGCTAAAGGTGATGAACCAACTAATAAAAGATTCAGAGAAGAAAAGGAAGATTCCTCAAGTGACAAGGAATATGAATTCTATGAGTGAATACAAAGATCATACTCTTATCCATTTCAGTATTTGGATAAGAAGTAATGGAGTTAGTGACACTCAGAACCAGTACACATGTTCCCAGAATCAGATGATGAAGTAGAAGGCTCCAGTTATTATTGCAAGGACACAAGGATAAAGAAGGAGTCCACCCACAAAACAAACAAAGACAACTTCCCAGAATCAGATGATGAATTATAAGGCTCCAATTATTCTTGCAATGATATAAGGTTCAAGAAGGAGTCTGTAGACACTGAGAGGGGGGGTGAATCAGTGTGCAGCCAATTTTAACCTTTTCACAGTTTATCAGGGTTAGCTACCAATTCATCAATTCATTACTCTATCATAAACATTTCATAAACATCTTCCAGATCATCATTCATAAATCAAAAGCAGTTAAACCATTAAGAGCCATAACATAACAGAACACAACACAATATAATTTTGTAATCTTTTGTATTATTATGTCCGGCTACAACCGTTAGGCGAAATCAGCACCTACTGATAAATAGAGCACCTGCTCTTAATCCAAGACCTTGCCTGGTTCTCTTAGACCCTGCTAAGAAGTGACTGAGGTATCCTAACCTCAAAAGCAAGACAAGCTTGCTTTTACATTAAGGCTTACTGTCATCATACACAAGACAACTCTGTCATATCATCAACACTGCTCTACTGTAACACAGCTTACTGCTGCTCATCCTTTTCGCTTGCCTGATTGCTGCTCATTAAACACAGTCAACTCAATCAACCTGGTCATCATCATCATTATCGAGGTAAGGTCTGGAACATCTTGCACATCATCACTGCTGGTCATCTTCTATTCATTGTTCTTTTCTACTGCAACACTGGTCAGGTGATGAAAGTCTGCTGATCTTCTACTCGTCATTACTGCTTTATAACTGTGGATATGTCATTTGCACATCACCATCCTCATACTGCTGCTACAAAACTTGGACTATGCAAAAAGCACTAGTCTTGACCAATATTATTGCCACCACTCTTCTATTATTGATATGTCTCCAAGTGACTGGTAGGTAACTGTTTTTCACATAGAACATGAAACCCCACACTTACAGATTGCTGAAGATGACAGTCATATTTTTACGTACTCTGTTTGCTGACCAGTAGCTTACAACGTTGCTGCTCGACCTGTGATTTCCTGTAGGTGACTATAAGTACTCGCATCCCACCTTGGAAATGTCCAGCTAGTCTATTCCAGAGTTTACAATTCTCATTCCACACGATCATGACATAAATTACATCATTACAACTCTGTCCATAATTACTTCATTCTCATATCAACATTCTGTCATCATTTTCTTTTTCACTTGTTTCTTAGTCAGGTCTTCTGCTGTGGATTAAGGATATTCAAGAGTTTACTGCTATTCAAATGATATACAGAACACATGACACTTTATCAACCTTAAACTTTCAAATTTCTGCTCATGACTGCGGCTACTTCAAAGACTGTCACATACCCTAATAAACGATTTACATAAATCAAATTTGTGCTGCAAAATCTCCTTTATACCACTGAATTTCTTACCTCGGCTCAACGAAAACAGAGCCTATGTCACAAAAGCGTCTTTGGCTGCCAATCTTCTTCCACAATCACGTCTTCAATTTGGTGAATGTTTCTGCCCAGACAATGTCTGCGAGACACTACAAATCTACTGGAATAGCGTCTTCAAATTTATATTGAAAGTCTGGTTCACCACCATTTGGTGTTTTTCTCCTAATGATTGTCCCGTCTTTATGCTTTATTTTGTTTCTTCTTTTCTCTGCAGACAGGCAGACAGATATCCTCACGTGGCAGATATTTTACAACATAGACACACATATAATCAAAGGACCAATATTCAAACACAAAACCAGGTAGAGCACAAAGGTCTCCACGAAATCGGGACTGTCTTGACTGTTGAAGAATCAGGACTGCTCCTTGATTGCCTCTGATGCTACAAAATTTGAATTATGGACGCTCTCCATCCATTGCCTGTAGAACGCTAGCTTCGTCAAGACTATCAAACCTCAATTGCACTCCTAGATGTTCAACTAGATCAAAACTGGGACGACAAACTTGATTCTCCTCTGAGTCTGAATGAAGCTTGTCTTTATCCACCACTTGAGAATCTCCGTTTATGAAATTAATGTCATCATACTCCATTTGCAGATTCCTCTCTCTTATATTCGAACCGCTTCATCTGCTCTCCCGGCCTACTAAATCTTGTCAGATTGACAGCGCGCGTCTCCCTCCATTCGAAGCTGGAGCTGAGTCTTCGGTGCACAGTTATTCTTCTCCTTGCTAGATCATCCCCTGTAGCGAGAAACCCTAAGTCTCTCTTTTTGAGTCCCGCTTCTAAAAATATATTTACGAAACCTTCGTTCATTCACCGGACCACCTCGCGAACTCCATTTCCAGCAAATCGACCATCAATCTAACGGCTAAGGTACAGAGGGCTCGAAAATACAGTCGCCATGAACTAATTTGCCGAACCTCGACCAAGAATAATACTTCACGGGTTCTCAAACAACGGCATAAATTCAAACAGTGGTGGTAGCTTGGCTCGATTATCACTGATGAAGCCTTTTAATAACTTCTCTGTTCCTCAATCAAAGGTGTGGGCTCAGCTCAATAGACAAGATTCAAACCTTGGCGAAAACATAATGCGTGGGTTCTATGCAAATTCCTCAATCACGAATTGATCACCAAAAATCTCAGTCACCAACACATTCTCAATGTTTGGGCATAATCATAGAAAGCTGGTCGAGATCATTCCTATATTCAACTGACTGTATGCATTCATCATAAGTTCTACAGTCTCGAGATAGACACCATTCAAGATCTGGGCGCAATTATTTCAAAGAATGCCGAGTATTTGAGGCTGGACGCAATTATTTATAGACTCGTGCAATCATCCATCGTTTCATAAACTAGACGTTGTTTCATATCCATTCTAACCCTTTTCACTTAATCTTAAACCATCCTCACGTGCTCAGTAATTACAATGCATTATTTCCTCACTCAGCTGGCGAGCTCTTCTTAGAGGGCACCAAAAATTTGAGTAACCATCCGAAACTCCACCATTCCAGCGAACTGCTCCACCCGAAATTACCTCAGACCAGCGAGCTTCTTCACCAAAAATTTCACAATGAGCTTGCTCCCACGAATTTCAGAGACACTGCTCCTTCAGCCAAAAATTTCCACGTTCTGTTCTTCTTACCTGAAAATTTCCTCAGTGCCGCGCTTAGATAGCACTTCTACCTCATCTTTTCATCCAATGGAGTGAAAGAATATATACACCTTTTAGGTTGCCCATTTCCATAAAATAAGGAATATATATTTTGTATTTTAATTTTTAATTATTATTTAAAATCACCCCTTTTTTTTATTTCACTTCACCCCCAAAAAAACTTTCTTCAAAACCCATTAGGGACACCTAAAGAATTATATTGACTATCCTTTTGACTGGGCTGACTTCACCATTTACTTTAACTATTTAAAATTCAAGTGGCTTGGGTCATAAAGGGCTTCTTTGCATCTTGAAGACTTCTTCAAAAATGTCCATGGGCTCCACCTCCATGAGCATAAATAGAACCATATATCATCAACAATTTGTGGCTTGAGTCAACTTTCCATTAAGCCACTAGGGCTTCCATACACATGTCATGTGCAAGAGCATCATCTAGGGTTATCAACATCTTCAGAAACTGCTATGACATCAAGACCATGTTGGCATCAATGACAATTTCATCAACAGAGTCTACCAAACAAACAAATATAAGTATTTAAGTTGTCATTTCCTATATACCTAGTTGCTTAAATAACATTGTTTAGTTGTGTACATATCTATGTTCAAGGAAATGTATTATGCATGATAGAATGTTTGCATTAATCGACAATATACTACTAATATGCATGTGATGGGTAAGTGGCTTATGGTGTTGTACAACACTCCATTGCTACTTATCTAGAATGAAACCTCTTTGTTGACATATTGATATTAGTGCACAATCTCAATAATGTTATAGTAGATATGGAAGGAATCTAGAAATTTTTTGTGTGTATATGGGATATGTATAATTTTTTTTATTGGCTAAAATAGTTGCACGATTATATATTTATGCATAAGAATTTTTCATTATGAATATGTCCTATGAAATGTTTCTAACCATGCAGCTGATGTATTTGACTTGTAGGAAAGATCAAGTACAATCACCTACAAGAAAAGAAGGATGAGACTTGTTATGAAGAACAAGTCACGATAGTTAGAAGACTCACTCCAATAAACATACATGAAGATGAACTTGAAGCTCCTAGGGTTAGAGACACCGTGGCGGAAGAAAGAGATTTAAAAGAATATAAGAATCATAAGAGAGTGGTAGATCCACCTCGAGAGATGAAGACCATATTGGGCACGAGAAATAATTCAATATGAAGAAAAGTATGACGAGACTTCCAACAAAAGTAAGAGGACTCAGATACACTCTAGTTATGTGGCACTGTTGAGTGACATCATTGATGAATATCCTTCCAGCTATGAAGAAGTAGCCAAGGAAAAATGGAAGAAGACTATGATCAAAGAATACCACTTGATCATGGGGAATGGTGTCTAGGATGTGACTCTGAGACCTAAAGGGAAGTCTGTAGTGTATTCTATGTGGATCTACAAGATCAAGTATGTAGAAGATGGAAACATCAAGGGATGCAAAGAAAGGTTCGATGTTTCTCTCAGAAAGAGGAAGTGGACTATGGAAAGACATACTCCATTGACTAGACACACTTATTTAGTGAAGTAGAAGTGTATATCGAGCAGAGAACCACATCTGCACAAAAGTATTTTTATCAGCTCAGAAGGCACCCATGGATAAGAACATCTAGTTATATGAGGAGCTTGAAGACCACCTAGAGTGATGAATATCTTAGCCTTTGCTACAAGGTTGAAGAGGGAAGCCTATAGAGGATGACAAGCTCACGGAGGAACTTTTCAAAAAAGTTCAAAATAGAGGCTCTTGGAATCCAGTGACCTGAGATGGTTACATACAAGATCAATAGCAAAGGATGCTACTTGTCACTTCAGTATAGAATGTTTCGATACATAGAGTACAAAATGCTTAGGGACAATGATGTTCCACTTCATAGGAAGTGACTGTAGAATATCTCTGAGTTCGACATGGTACAACATGATGGGAAAATTCCTGATGGACTCAGTCTTTACCAAGAGTAAAGTGGGTTCCAACATTTACTTTAAGGTTGAATGCGGAAGACTGGTATATGTCAATGACCTGACAAGATTAACTCATTGTATATGCAAAGAGGAAGTGTTGAAGACAGAAAGAGAACCTCAAGATGTTTGGGATCAGGTATGATCTTATGGATTAGTAGAAATAGGTTGAGTACATTGCAGCATGTTCATCCTATAGTGAAGCAATATGGATTCACAAACTATTGGCAGGATTGTTTGATGCCGAGATAGATATTGTGACAACCAGAGTTGCATCAAGTTAACATAGAAACTGTTGTTTCATAAATTCTGGGATCTGGTGTAGAGGATTCGTGAAGCTCTAGTATGTTCCAACAGAGGAACAAGTTGTTGATGTGCTGACTAAGCCTCCATCTCGTGTAAATATTGAACACTTTCGAGACAAGCTTGGTGTAGTCTCAAAAGACCTCCCTGGAAAAAGGGAGTGATGATAAGAGAATGAGATGGTAATGGTATTCCAGTACAGAGAAGGCAAGTCGAGTTTTCCATTATGCTGGATGTACAAGAAAATAATGATGAGCCCAATGGTCTTGTCACTATATAGAGAGCCTGGTCGTATCTTCGTGGGTAGATCCCAATATGGTTGGTGACATCACCGAGGGTGGATCCTAGTATGACTAGTTGTATCACTGAGGGTAGATCCAAACATGATTGGTGGCATCCTCAAAAGGAATATCCTAGGAAAGTTGTTCGTATCTTCAAATAGGAAGATCCCAACAAGATGTGGTTCAGTGGACAAGAACACTCTCTTGTTGAGAGTGGTCCTAGCCCTTACCGAATAAGGATGGTCCTGCAGACAATAGTACTCCCTTATTGAGAGTTATCCTACATTCATTTGTAGGATTTTCTTGCGGACAATATCAGTCTCTTATTGAGAGTGGTCCTAGCCCTTACCAGCTGAGGATGGTCCTAAATAAAATAGTACTCTTTTATGGAGAGTGATCCTGCATTCATTTGTAGGATGGTGTTGCAGAAAAGAACACTCTCTTTTTGAGAGTGGTCCTAGCCCTTACCGGCTGAGGATGGTCCTGCAGACGATAAAACTCTCTTATGGAGAGTGATCCTGCATTCATTTGTAGGATGGTCTTGTGGAAAAGAACACTCTCTTGTTAAGAGTGTTCCTAGATCTTACCAGCTAAGGATGGTCCTGAAAACGATAATAATCTCATATGTTAGGTGGTCCTGCATTTAGTTGCAGACAACAGTATCCTCTTCGAGAATGGTTCTGCAGACAAGAACACTCTCTTGTTGAGAGTGGTCCTATCACTTACTGACTGAGGATGGTCCTGAGAATGATAGGACTCTCATATGTTGAGTGGTCCTACATTTAGTTGAAAATGAAACTATACTCTTTGAGGATGGTCACGCAGACAAGAAAACTCTCTTGTTGAGAGTGGTCCTAGAACTTATCGGCTGAGGATGATCCTGCAGATGATAGTACTCTCTTATGGAGAGTGGTCTTGCATTGACTTGCATATGAGTTCCTGCATTCAGTTGCAGATGATGATGATCCAACATTTAATTATGTTGTGGGTGATTTAGCTTAGTATTTATGTACTGATAGTGCAGGTGATGCGTGATATGATGGAAGAGATGGTGATGCTTGATATGATGCTCGAGATGATGCTTGAGATGGTGCTAGAAATGATTATGCTCGAGATGATTTCAGATATGATGATGCTTGAGACGATGCCATAGATGATGATGTTGGAGACGATGCCAAAGATGATGATACTCAAGATGATGGCAAATATGATTGAGATGATGCTCGATATGATACCATATATATGTGATGATGATGTTCTATGGATGATGATGATGTTGATGTAGTTGTGAAAACTACCTATGAAATATAGATTCACCAGTCAGTTGTACAGATGTATTGTTGTAAATATCTATGTTCTTTTGTGTGGTCGTGCTTGTCTTTATTCAGTGATCCTTTTTTATATGGTTATGATGTTATGATGCTAAATGTTTTAGATCTTGTATAACCATTGAAAACTTAACAGTCATTAAGGGACACCAGACAAATTTCAACCGGGTGCATAAAACCCAAACCGAGAAACAAAATTGAGTTTTGTTGCCTCCTGCGAGTGTGTTTGGGAAAGGGAAATATGAATGCGATGCCCATACACTCACTTAGCACATTTTTCAAAATATTAGTCTATCATGCAGAAATTGTATTGCACATCACTAAGCAAAATGCTAGTTTAGAACACCCTCAAAAGAGACAACATTTGGTCCATCAAGACACCAAATAGGGGCATATCTAGTGGTAATTGGATGTCACGAATACAATTGAATTGAATTTTTGTCCATTGGATCCTTATTTTCTGATTTATGTCCATTTTCATCTCTCTTACCAAAGTCATTCAGGGACACCATGCAAATTTCAACTGGGAGCATAAAAACCAAACCAAGCAATAGAATTGAGTTTTGTTGCCTCCTACAGGTGTGTTTGGGAAAGGGATAGATGAATGCAATGTCCACTCACTCATTGGGAACCTTTTTTAAAATATTATCCTATGGTACATAAATTGTAGTTCATGTTACTTAGCAAAATCCTAGTTTAGAAAACCATCACAATAGACAAATTTCAGTCCATGAAACCATCAGAGAGGGGTGTCCCTCATGGTACTCAGATTTCAAAAATCTAATAGAATTGATGGTTTTTCCATCAAAGCCACATTTTTCAAGTTATGGCGAGTTTCATCTCGCTTCCCAAGGCCATTAAGGGACACTAGGAAAATTTCAACCGAGGGAATAAAAACCAAACCGAGCAATGAAATTGAGTTTCCTTCCCTCTTGCAAGTGTGTTTGGGAAAGGGAGATATAACTGCAATGCCCATGCACTCACTCAACACATTTAAAAAAATATTAGCCTATCATGCATAAATTGCACTGCATGTCACTGAGCAAAACCCTAGTCTAGAAAACCGTCAAAATATAAAACGTTCAATCCATGAAGCCACCAAATAGGGGTATCTCTAACGATAATATGATGTCACAAATACAACAAATTTGATTATTTGTCCATCAGAGCCCCGATTTTTTATTTATGGTGAGTTTCATCTCGCTTACCAAATCCATTCAAGGACACCAGGAAAATTCCAACCAGGAGCATAAAAACCAAATCAAGCAACGAAATTTAGTTTTGTTTCCTCCTATAGGTGTTTTTTTGGAAAGGGAGAGCTGACTCTAATGCCCATGCACTCATTGGGAACTTTTTTCAAAATATTAGGTTATCATACAAAAATTGCACTACACGTCACTAAGAAAAACCCTAGTTTAAAAAATCGTCAAGCTAGACAATTTTTGGTCCATGAAACCACTGAAAAGGGGTGTCCCTAATGGTACTTGGATTTCAAGAATTCAACAAAACTGGCGTTTTGTCCATCGAAGCCTCAATTTCCAAGTTATAACGAGTTTCATCTTGCTTCCCAAGGCCATGAAGGGACACCAAACAAATTTCAACCAGGGGGTATAAAAACAAAACCGAGCAATGGAATTGATTTTTGTTGCCTCCTGCTTGTGTGTTTAGGAGAAGGAGAGATAGCTACAATTCCCATGTGCTCACTCAACACATTTTTAAAAATCTTAGCCTATAATGCAGAAATTGCACTGCACGTCACTTAGAAAAACCCTAGCTTAGAAAATCATCAAAATATATAATGTTCAGTCCATGACGACACCTAAAAGGGGTGTTTATGGTGATAATAAAATGTCATGAATCCAACATAATTGTCTGTTTGTCTATCAGAGCCTCATTTTTTGAGTTATGGCAAGTTTCATCCCTCTTCCCAGATTCATTCAAGGACACGAGGCAAATTTCAACCAGGAGAATACATACAAAACCGAGCAACATAATTGAGTTTTGTTTCCTCCTGCAGGTGTGTTTGGGCAAGGGAGAGATGAAACAATTCCCATGCACTCATTACATGCATTTTTTAAAATCTTACTTATCGTACGTAAATTGCACCGCACACACTTAGTAAAAACCTAGGTTAGAAAACCCTCAAAATAGATAACTTTTGGTGCATGAAGCCACCATAAGTGGGTGTCCCTAACGGTACTTGGATGTCACAAATCTAATGGAATTTACATTTTTTCCATCGAATCCATGATTTTCTAGTTATGGCAAGTTTCATCTTACTTCCCAAGGCCATTAAGGGACAACGGACAAATTTCAACTAGGTGCATAAAAACCAAACCAAGCAACGGAATTCAGTTCCATTGCATCTTATAAGTGTGTTTGGGAAATGGAAAGATGAATGTGATTCCCATGCACTTTCTTGACACATTTTTCAAAATATTATCCTATCATGCAGAAATTGCACTATATGTCACTGAGAAAAACCCTAGTTTAGAAAATCGTCAAAATAGACAATGTTCGATCCACGAACGCACCAAACAAGGGTGACTCTAATAGTAATATAATGGCACAAATTTAATGAATTGACTTTTTTTTCCATCGAAGAACCAATTTTCAAGCCATGGAAAGTTTCATCTCGCTTACCAAACTCATTTAGGGAGACCAAGCAAATTTCAACCGGGAGCATAAAAACCAAACCAAGCAATGAAATTGAGTTTCGTTGCCTCCTGTAGGCTTGCTTGGGAATGATAGATATGAACAATATACCAAAAAACTAGTTGTGCACATTTTTCAAAATATTATCCTATCGTATAAGAATTGCATTGCATGTGACTTAACAAACCCTAGTTTAGAAAACCATCAAAATCGACAACTTTCGGTCCATGACACCATCGAATAGGGGTGTCCCTATAGGTACTCGGATGTCAAAAATCCAACAGAGCTGACGGTTTGTCCATCAGATCCACAGTTTTCTAGCTATGGCAAGTTTCATCTTGCTTCCCAAGGCCATTAAGGGACACCAAGCAAATTTCAACCGAGGGCATAAAAAAAAAATCGAACAACGAAATTGAGTTTCATTGCCTCCTGCAAGTGTGTTTAGGAAATGGTGAAATGACTACGATGTCCATGCACTTGCTCGACACATTTTTAATAATCTTAGTCTATCATGCAAAAATTGCACTACACGTCATTGAGAAAAACCCTAGTTTAGAAAATAGTCAAAATAAACAATGTTTGGTCCATCAAGCCACCAAACAGGGGTGTCTCTAGCGGTAATTGAATGCCATGATTCCAATGGAATTGAGTGTTTGTCCATTGGAGCTTTGGTTTTTTAGGTCCTTTGAATTTCATATCGCTTACCAAATTCATTAAGGGATACCAAACAAATTTCAACTGGGAGCATAAAAACCAAACCGAGCAACGGAATTGAGTTTCATTTCCTCCTGCAGGTGTGTTTTGGCAAGAGAGAGATGACCACGATTCCCACACACTTGTTGGGCACAATTTTCAAAATCTTATTGTTACATAAATAATAATAATAGTAATGATAAATACATAATACATAAACAATATATAACTTAATAATCAACTAATGATTACTATTAGTATAAAGATGACACAACTCCTCCCAATACGTTCCTAAGCCATTTTTTAAGGTGGGTGTTAAATTGTAAAATATCATCAATCATTTTTATTCAATATTTTTTATTTACTATGAAGATGGATCTCTTCTTTACTTGGATACAGATTATTCCATAACACATGGACTTAGTGTTATAGTGGTATTAGAGCCCCTTCTTGGGCTTGATTTTGGGCCTTTGGCCATATCTTGGTTTTTGGCCATCAATTTGAATTAATTAATTATTTCGTAAAAATAAGAAGTGAAAAAATAATAACAAAAAAAAAGAGAAAGTAAAAAGAAGAAGAAGAACTAAAAAAAAAGACAGAGAAGAAGACTTTATAAAAAGGGGAAAGAAGAAAGAACGAAAAAAAACCAACATATTGTTTATAAAAGCTAACATATTGTTTATAAAACATGCCCTTGATTTTATAAACCACACAAGGTTTTATTAAGCCCTTATTCCCATGTTCACCCCCAAAAAATAAACTATATATATATATATAATAATTATTATTATCAATATTTTTATATAGTTAATTGGATTTTTATTAATTAATTATTAACTCTTTCATTAACCATGAAGTCATTTAAAGAATAATTGGATGAGATATTCGATCAATTTAGGAGGAAAATGGAAGAATTACTTGACCATAAGGAACATTTGAATGAAAAAATTGTTGACAAGAGCTTCAATGAAATAAGCTAACAAAGAAAATTCGAGGTCTCCCAAGGCGGAGACTTGAAAATTAAATCCCAATCCAATTTTCAAAGCTTGCAAGAAAAATCTGGTAAAGAACATGAAAGTGATGGAATTGATGTCTTGGACATTAAATTGAATTACATAACCAGTTCCATATCACCATCCAGTTTTCATGTCAATAAAGATGATAATGTGCCCACAAGTGTAATGGAAAAAACACTTACGCATTGTTCTCAACCACTTTTTCCAGATAAATCTATTGATATGATTTATGGAATTGAAAGTTGTGGAAGTAGTCAATACCTACTTAAACAAGATGGAAGAATTGATGATGGTTCTACAAACATAAGTGTAGATAATAATGCAGTCGGAGTGCTCTTGCCAACTATTGCTTACATTCAAAATGATGTTGAATATAGTTGATCCATTGCTGTCGAACCATATGGCACAATAGTTATTACATCCACATGTTTAGGAAATCCTATTAAGAAAGTTATAGTAGATGACCAACATTTATGTTGCTCAAAGTTTGAAGTTTTTGGACACAATCATGAGGAATTGAGGGACACTACGAGTCAATGAAGAAGCCACAAACGCTTCGATTCAGAAGAAACTAGTAAACAACATCAAGGTGACATAAATTTAAATGTGTTTCATTCCTCTAACAACCATTAAACAACTTTAGAATGGTTAACATTAAATTGCACACTCCCTAAAGTTGTAAGATTGAATCCATCTACAATAATATGGATTTAAGAAGACTCACATTGATGTCTTTAAAGTCCACATACTTAAGGATAACCATCACTTTGATTTCCAAGGTTAAGGAACATCTCTTAAAAATATTTTCGTTATTATGACATCTGACGTAGGATCCACAACTAGTGCAAAAAGTGGAAGTGAAGATCCATAATTATTCATAAATGGAATCCAAAAGACGATATGGAAAACCAATAAGTACAAGTTGTATTGTTTCAAAAACTCACCACTTAAGTAGAAAGGATTAGAACACAAGTTCCAGAATCATGTCCATGCAAGGAAATCAACCCAATATTGCAGTGATCAAGTCAGCACTTCAAACACAATCTATAATAAGAGAGCATCAACATTATCAACTTTGAGGACAAAGATGCCCTTAAGGGAAGGGAAATGTTACATAAATAATAATAATAATGATGATGATAAATACATAATACATAAACAATATATAAATTAAGAATCAACTAATAATTACTATTATTGTAAAGAGGACACAAATCCTCCCAATAGGTGCCTAAGACATTTTTAAAGGCATTTTTCAATTGAAAAATATCATCAATCATTTTTATTCAATATGTATTATTTACTATGAATATGGATCTCTTCTTTATACAGATACAAATTCTTCCATAACACACAAACTCAGTGTTACACTTATCCTATTGTACAGAAATTGCATTGCATGTCACTTAGAAAACCCCTATTTTAGAAAACCATCAAAATAGACAACTATCGGTCTATGAAGCCACTAGATAGGGGTGTCCCTAGCAGTACTTGGATGTCAAGAATCCAATAGAACTGACGGGTTATCCATCAAAGCCACGGTTTTCGAGTTATGGCTAGTTTCATCTCGCTTCCTAACTTGGCCATTAAGGGACACGAGGAAAATTTCAACCAGGGGAATAATTGAGGAAAATTGAGTTCTATTGCCTACTGCAAGTGTGATTGGGAAAGGGAGAGATAACAGTGATTCCCATGCACTCGCTCGACACATTTTTCAAAATATTAGCCTATTGTACAGAAATTGCACTGCACGTCACTGAGAAAAGCCCTATTTTAGAAAACTGTCAAAGTAGATAATGTTTGATCCATGAAGCCACAAAACAAGGGTGTCTCTAGCAGTAATCAAATGACACGAATCCAACGCAACATGCATTTTGTCCATTGGAGCCTCGTTCTTCGAGTTATGGAGATTTTCATTTTGCTTACCAAATCCATTTAGAGAAACCATGCAAATTTCAATCAGGAGAATAAAAACCAAACCGAACAATGGAATCGATTTTTGTTTCCTCCTGCAGGTGCATTTTGGAAAGGGTGAGATGACTACGATGCCCACATAATCGGTCCCCAAATTTTCAAATTTGTATCCTATGGTACAAAAATTGCACTACACGTCATTAAGAAAAATCCTAGTTTAGAAAACCGTTAAAATAGACAATGTTAGGTCCATGAATCCATAAAAAAGGTGTGTCCCTAGTGGTACTTAGATGTCATGAATCCAACAAAACTGATGGTTTTTCTATCGAAGCTTCAATTTTCAAGTTATGGCAAGTTTCATCTCTCTTACCAAGGTCATTCAAGGACACCAAGCAAACTTCAACCAAGGGCATAAAAACCAAAACGAGCAACAAAATTGAGTTTCATTGCCTCCTGTAAGTGTGTTTGGGAAAGGGAAATATGACCATGATTCCCATGCACTCATTGGGCACATTTTTCAAAATCTTAGCATATAGTGCAGAAATTGCATTGCATGTCTTTGAGGAAAACCGTAGTTTAGAAAACTGTCAAAATAGACAACATTCGGTCCATAAATCCACTAGAAATGTTATCTTTAGCAGTACTCAAATGTCTTTAATTCAATGAAACTAACAGTTTCTCCATTCGAGTCTTGGTTTTTGAGTTATGGTGAGTTTCATCTTGCTTCTCAAAGCCATTCAGGGACACTGGCAAAATTTCAATTGAGGGCATAAAAATCAAACCGAGAAACATAATTGAGTTCTCTTACCTATTGTAGGTGTGTTTGGGAAATGGAGAGAGGACCAAAATTCCCACATACTCACTTGACACATTTACAACATCTTAGCCTATCGTGCAGAAATCGCATTGTGTGTCTCTGATCAAAACCCTAGTGTAGAAAACCATCAAAATAAACAACATTTGGTCCATGAAGTCACTAGACATGGGTGCTTCTAGTGGTACATGGATGTCAAGAATTCATCATAACTGACAATTTGTCCATCTGAGCCTCGATTTTTTACTTATTGTAAATTTCAACTTGCTTTTGATGGCCATTCATGGATACTAGGCAAATTCTGTTAGTTTTTCAACATTCTAGATAGCATTATGTTAGTATCTTTAACTGAGAGAACAACAAGTACAGCAATCAAACACAAGATACAATGAACACAGTGTTTTCCTTAGGGAAACCATCAATGGAGAAAACCCCACAACTTCCTCAGAGATAGAATCAACACAAAAGGTAAAACCACAAAACAATAAGATGCTCTCTCGACAGCAGTAACCTTCTTCTTGTCTAGCCCCAGTGTCTTCTCCTTCCTCAACTATGTGCTACACTTGAGTGTGTTTTGTGATGTGTACTAAATAGAGAGTCCAACTCTCTATTTATACTAATCTTGGCATGACTAAAACCCTACTAGGGCCGACCTCTACTAGGAGAGTATAATAATCCTAGTGCCCCAGAACTACGGGGACTTTAACCCTTAGACAATAGGAGGGTTACCCACAATGACTTGACATGACTTGTTTACATTATTGATTCTCCCGATCGGAACATCGGGGCATGACATAACATGATAAAATCCCAGAATAAACATCGGGTTACAATAGATAAGAAATACAAGTGAAATACATTCTGAAGTTACAATTACATCAGCACTCCCTCTTAACTAGGAAGGTATTCTCTCGACACAATTTTCATCACTGGTCTTCTTCTCTGGTTCTTCTCGTCATCTACATCTCCAAGTTATATTCATATTCAAGTCATCTTTATCTTCATGCCATATTCTTTTCTGGATCTGGATCATCACTCAATTTGGATCATCATCACTCGATCTGGATCATCATAACTGGACATCATCACTGGATCTGGATCATCACTCGATCTGGATCATTATCGTTGGATCTGGATCATCACTCGATCTGGATCATCATCACTAGATCTGGATCATCATCAATAGATCTGGATCATCACTCGATCTGGATCATCACTCGATATAGATCATCACTAGACTGGATCTGGATCATCACTCGATCTGGATCTCTCGGAGTCAACATAACTGGATCTGGATCATAGCTCGATCTGGATCTCCTTCGGTCATCATCATATGTGCTATCTCATGATTCTTCTCGTAATAGGAAGTTCTACAGAGCCAGCCTTCTTTCATGCTGGGTGTATGCCTACCTCCTCGTAGGTCTTTGGTATCCCTTACATCTAACCTACTCATTAGAATGGCGGTAGCCCTTACATCTGACCTACTTGTCATAATGGCCAGCACTCACATCTGACATGGGAGGAAATTAATCCTTGAGCCATGACAGAATGGCACAACCCTTACATCTAACCTTCTCGTTAGAATGGCGGTAGCCCTTACATCTGACCTACTCGTCAGAATGGAGGTAGCCCTTACATCTGACCTACTCGTAAGAATGGCCAGCACTCACATCTGACATGGGAGGAACTTAATCCTTTAGCCATGACAGAATGGCATGGCTCTTACATCTGACCTGCTCGTCAGAATGGCGGTAGCCCTTACATCTGACCTACTCATCAGAATGGCGGTAGCCCTTACATCTGACCTACTCATCAGAATGGTCAGCACTCACATTTGACATGGGAGGAACTTAATCCTTTAGCCATGATAGAATGGCATAGCCCTTACATCTGACCTACTCATCAGAATGGTGATAGCCCTTATATCTAACCTACTCGTCAGAATGGTGGTAGCCCTTACATCTGACCTACTCATCAAAATGGCCAACACTCACATCTGACATGGGAGGGACCTAATCCTTTAGCCATGACAGAATGGCTCAGCCCTTATATCTGACCTACTCATCAAAATGGCTCTTTCAGTCTTAGACTGAGCGTTCCTAGCAACTGACCAGGTACCTCCATTCCCATAATGGTAGTCAGCACTCATATCTGACATGGAAGGAACCAAATCCTCTCACCATGATAGAATGGCTCAACCCTTACATCTGACCTGCTCATCAGAATGGCTATGGGACTCATCACTTTCCCTTGGAGGAAACCTCTATCTGGAGAACACCAAGCTTCTCCCTGAAATAATTGAACCTCACTCTAGCCAATGGCTTCATCAACACATCAGCTATCTGTTCCTCCATCGCAACATACTAGAGCTTCATTGCTCCCCTCTGCACCATATCCCTGATATAGTGATACTTGATCTCGATATGCTTCGACTTGTCATGGAACACTGGATTCTCTGACAACTTCACGAAACTCTGGTTGTCACAATGTATACAAGTACCATCCATCTGCAAATCAAATAAATCAGACAGTAGCCTCCGCAGCCATACTGCCTCACAACTAGTTGAACAAGCTGTGACATACTCTGCTTCAGCTGTACTCAGTGCCACACAGGATTGCTTCCTGCTAAACCAGGAGATCACCCCTGATCCCATACTAGAGCAACACCCTGAAGTGCTCTTCCTATTGATGGCATTGCCTGCCCAATCTGAATCAACATAACCCTCCAGGTTAATCTTTTGATTCCCATCGTGCTTGAGCCCATAATCAATTGTACCCCTCAGGTACCTCAGAATATGCTTTGCAGCAATCAAGTGAACATTTCTCGGATCTGTCAAGAACTAGCTCAAGGTGTTCACAGCAAAGCAAATGTCTGGTCTTGTGTTCGTCAGGTACATCAAGGACCCAATCATCTGACAATACATCGTAGCATCAACCGTCTCTGATGAAGCATCACCCAATAGCTTCAGGTTTGATGCCATAGGTGTGGCCATAGCCTTGCAGTCCATCATCCCAAAGCTCCTCAGGATCTCTACTGCATACTTCCCTTGTCCAAGGAAAATTCCATCTGCACTCTGCCACACCTCCATACCTAGAAAATAATGCATCATACCCAAGTCCTTCATCTCGAAATCAGCATCAAGATTTCTCTTCGTATCAGCAATCAACCCATCCATACCTGTCACAAATAGATCATCTACATAGAATAGAAGCATCACTAGGTTTCCATCTTCAACCTTGTAGTAAAGGTTGTAATCTGCTTTACTCTTGGTAAATCCCAAACTGGATAGAAAGCTATCAATTCTGTTGTACCATGTCCTGGGTGCCTGTTTCAAACCGTACAAGGATTTCTTCAATCTGCACACATGAGACTTACTATCATGTGTCTCAAAACTAAGTGTTTTTTCTACATACACTTCCTCTTCCACTACACCATTCAAGAAAGCAGTCTTGACATCCATCTGGTGTATCTTCCATTTCATTACTGTAGCCAGAGCAAGTACTGATCTGATGGAAGTGTATCTGGATACAGGTGCAAATGTTTCTTCATAGTCTATTCCTTCTTTCTGAGAGAAACCCCAAGCCACAAATCTTTCCTTATATTTTTCAATGCTACCATTTGCGGCATGCTTGATCTTGTAGATCCATTTGGAAGTCACAACTGACTTTCCTTCTGGTCTTTGGACAACATCCCAAACATCATTCTTCATGATCGACTGATATTCTTCAATCATAGCATCCTTCCATTCTTTCCATTCTGCCGCTTCTTCATAACTGGAAGGTTCTGTATCAATGAAATCACATAGTAATGCTACATACCCGGAGCAGGATCTGGTCCTCTTTCTTTCTCTGTGATTCTCTTCTGAAGCCCCATATCTTTCCGCACCTTGGATAAGTTCTCGTACCCAAGCAAGTTTCCTCTTACGAGGATTCTTCTCCAGAGGTTGATCTATAGGTCTTTGTGGTTCTTCAAATTCTCGATCTTCTTCTTGAGCTTCTTCATTCATGGTTGTATCATGAACTCTGGGTGCTTCTGCTTCTTCGGATTCTTCAGCAGGTTTCTTTTTGGATTTGTTGTAAGTTGTATCTTCATCAAATGTCACATCCCTGCTGATGTCAATCTTCTTGAATCCTGGGAAGTATATTCTGTAAGCCTTCAAGCTTTTAGAGTATCCCACAAATATACCCTTCTTTCCTGAAGGATCTAATTTAGTCCTCTTTTCTTTTGGAATGTGTATGTACACTGGACAGCCGAATATTCTGAGATGGCTGACTTCTGGTTTCTTACCGGAGAAGACTTCTTCAGGAGTCTTGTTCTCAAGTACTCTATGTGGAGTACGGTTCTGTACCTACACTGCTGTTTGGGCAGCTTCCACCCAAATATGCATAGGAAGGTCTTGATCATGAAGCATTGCTCTTGCAGCTTCCATGATAGTTCTATTCTTCCTTTCCGCAGTCCCATTTTGTTGTAGATTATAAGGAGTGGACAACTCCCTCTTAACCCCTGATTCTTTGCATAGCTCTTTTAATTCATTTGAAGTGAATTCTCTGCCATTATCTGATCGAAAAGTCTTGATCTTCTTTTCAGTGTGATTCTCGATCAAGGCTTTGAATTCCTTGAACTTGCTAAATACTTCGTCTTTGTTCTTCATGAAGTAAACCCATGTCTTCCTAGAAAAGTCATCAATAAAAGAAACATAATATGCATACCCTCTTAGTGAGTTTGATGACATAGGACCGCATACATCGGAGTGGATGATTACCAAAATTCTCTTTGCTTTGCTTTCGCTGCTTGGAAATGTCTTCTTTGTATTCTTTCCTTTCACACATCCTTTGCATACCCCATCATGTTTTGCTTGGATTTCTGGAAGACCTTCAACAAATTTGCTTGCAATAGGTAGTGCTCTGTAATGCACATGTGCAAGCCTTATATGCCAAAGTTCAATTGGCTCTACTGTGTCATGGACCAAGGCTTGTTCTAGATTACCCTTTAATTTGTATAAACCTCCTTCTTGTTCACCAATCACTATTGCATCATCGATAGTCTTTCCTTTCGGGCACATGATGACTTGACCATCTATGAATGCAACCTGCATTCCTTTTGCATCTAATGCCGATATGGAGAGGAGGTTCTTCTTGAGTCCTGGCACAAACAATACTTCCTTCATTGTCAGATACTTTCCAGAGTCTAGCTTATAGGAAGATTCCCCACTACCTTTTATTGGATATTGGTAGTCATCTCCTAGCTTCACCTTGTGAGGTGATTCATGTTCTGACAGTCTTACAAAGGATTCCTTGAATCCTGTCATATGTTTGGAAGCCCCGCTATCTATGAGCCAATCATTGCTTCCATGAGTAATGTTTCCTATGAGAGCGAAAATCAAAGCATATTCATCCTCGCTTGACGAATCTTCACTTTCATATCTGGTTCTTTTCTTGGATGGTTCATCATCCTTTGCAGCATGAGCATGATGTCTTCTTTTGTTGCTCCTCTTTGTTAGCTTTGGTTTATTAGGACAATTATTTGCATAATGTCCTACTTCATCACATGTATAACATATGACTCTAGATAAATCTTTTCTGGTGTTATCTTTTTTATAGTGCTTACCTCTATGGTGATGAGATCTTCTTTTGGTTGACTTGGAGTGTACCATGAGATCTTGATCTTCACTTCCCATCTTTTCTTCTCGAGCTGCTATCCAAGCTTCTTCTTGAGAACACTCTTCCCATAGTCTGCTGGACTTGACTAACGTCTTTCTAGCACGGATTCCTTGGATGAAATAATCCCATGACCTAGGGAGGCCATTCAAGGTAGTCATCACAATCTCTGCATTTTCCACTTCTTCATCAATTGCTTCTAGTTGTTCCTTGATTTGAGAAACTCTTGTGAAGTAAGACTGGATTTTTTTTGCATTTTGAATCTTCACATTCTTCAGTTGGTATCTCAGAGTCATCTTCCAGTTTATGTTCTTCCCTTCAAACAATTTGGTTAGGGAATCAAACATGGCTTTAGGTGTCTTTAGGGAGGATACTTGTGGTATGAGATGATCCTTGATAGAATCAGCAATGATTCTCTTTGCCATAACCAACTTCTTCTTATGCAAGGCCTTAGCCTCATCTCCCTCTGGAACTGGAACCTCCTCATGGATGTAGGAGTCTAACTCATTCTCTTCCAGGACCAGGGAGATCCTATACTTCCAAGCTTGGAAGTTATCAACTCCCTCAAGCTTTTCATCAAGGTTGGTATGATGAGACATCTTAACTGAGAACCTCAAATGGAAATACAAAATATTTTAGATCTTACCAGGTCAAGATGTTGGATCTGAATTTTGAGCTGAAATCTTGCAGCGGCTGGTTCAAGAGCAAATTAGGGTTTTGCTTTTTCGTAGTTATGTCCAACCAAATGCTTTGAAATTGATCCCTAACTTTGATTTTGGGGAGGAGATCAATCTAGGCCTGGGGTCACTAAAAAATCCCTCTTCTGTGAAAAGCCCTAATTTCTGGCAGTAATGTCGGGTCCAAAACTAAAAAACCTCAGAATTGGATTCTGCTTCGATAGAAAGATGCACCCTAAGGAGGAGAGTTATTCCACCTTACTTTTGCTGAAAATATGTGGAGAGAGATCCACAAAGTAGGAAGCCCTAGTTCCCGCAGCTACACAGTGTCTTCTTCTCAGGCTAGCTCTAATACCATGTTACTTTTTCAACATTCTAGCTAGCATTATGTTAGGATATTTAACTGAGAGAACAACAAGTATAGCAATCAAACACAAGAGACAATGAACACAGTGTTTTCCTCGAGGAAACCATAAATGGAGAAAACGTTGCAACTTCCTCAGAGATAGAATCAGTACAAAAGGTAAAACCACAAAACAGTAAGATGCTCTCCCGATAGCAGTAACCTTCTTCTTGTCTAGCCCCAGTGTCTTCTCCTTCCTCAACTATGCGCTACACTTGAGCATGTTTTGTGATGTGTACTAAATAGAGAGTCCAGCTCTCTATTTATACTAATTCCAACATGACTAAAACCCTACTAGGGCCAACCTCTACTAGGAGAGTCTAATAACCCTAGTGCCCAGAACTGCAGGGACTTTATCCTTAGACAATAGGAGGGTTACCCACAATGACTTGACATGACTTGTTTACATTATTGATTCTCGTGATCCGAACATTAGGGCATGACATAACATGATAAAATCCCAGAATAAACATCGGGTTACAATAAATAAGAAATACAAGTGAAATACATTCCGAAGTTACAATTACATCAACAAATTCCAAGGAACGAAATTGAGTTTTGTTACCTCCTGCGGGTACTTGGATAACACGATTCCAACAAAGTTTTGTAAGATTTGTGATCGTTATACCAATGATATGATTAATATCTAAAAAACTATATCTATGATAATATTCTTTTAGCCATGTTTATGAGGGGATATTACCAAGCATGTTATATTAAATTTACTTTTAGATTACAATGTAAAGAATTCATAAACTTGATTGAGAGATGAAAACCATGGTTAATATTCTCTTATAGATATAGTTTGAATATCATGTTATATATATCGATTTAATGATATAACAACATTAGGAAAAAATAAAATTCAAAGTGAATGGTATATGTGATATCATATTTTTCTTCACTTTATATATAATCACCGGGATGTCTATTTTTCCTTGCCTCTATGTCTTGTTCTATTATGATATGAAAATTTATGGTGTACATGTGTGTGTATGTGTGAGTTTGTGCATGGTTGTGGATACACTCAATATGTGTGGTTACTATTTGTCGATGATATGATGTTTATATTCATGGTTGGAAAACTCATGAGAATGCATAAATTATCACACTAATATTTGCAATATAACACAAAATATGCATTCTATAAGGAAATTAATACTAATGTTTTAAATTGATTATTTCTTGGTATTTGCAAAAAATGGTGAAGATGACTGCTTAGATGAGGATCCATATTATGTTGTCACCAATGTAAAAGAGAAATATATTGATGATAATGATGTAGATGGATCATATGAAAATGATGTAGATGGATCAGATGAAAATGATGATGGATATGATGTTGGGATAGATGAGGACGATGAGGATGACGACAACGACGATGATAATTATGATGATGATATCCATTGATGCTACTATTGAGATTGTCGATGACTTTTTATTTATCCATGCTACTAGACACGTATTGGTATTTTTTTGATGATCCAAGTTCATATTAGATTTTGGGTCATTTTGATTTGTATGGTAGATTCATGTTGACATATAAACTTTGATTACTGTTGATAATTTTTACTTTTTTTAGATATGGATGTGAAAAAAAAATCTTGTGATATTAGTATTTTCACTATATATATCTTTCACTTTTTCTTTTAACCTTAATATGATGATATATATGATAGGTTACCGATGTGATGATGCTTTTTAATTTCACTTCCTTTGATGAAAGATAATGGTGATGTTATCATTGTTATATTGTAAATTCATATATATTGGAAGTTGTTGATGATATTTTTCATGGGAAATTAATAAATATGCTGATATTAGTACTTTGGATAAATGTTGTTTGTTTGTGTTAAATCTCTTCATAAATGCTATGCAATTAATTTCAATAATGGTGTCCAGAATTAATTTGATTGTTTCATTATATTATTTCAGAACTATGAAGTGAATGATATATTAGTACTATTGAAATTAATGAATAATTATAATAATTTGAGATAATAAATATATTAGCACACAATTGGATATGGTTTTAGGTGTTAAATAGCAATCCCAATGTGGTGCTAATAAGGAAGCAAAATAGGAAGCAAAATTAGGAGCTAAAACAAAATCCCACTATGTCACAGATCTAGAAGCAACATTGGATGCAAAATGTGGCACTAGGTTGGAATTCAATTTTAACTATTTTGGATGCCAAAGTAGAATCCAAACTATAAGCTAAACTGTTGGCCAACAAATAAGAAAAAATGATGCTAAATGAGAAGTTAAATGTGGGGTTCATGAGGAAGAAAAATAAGAACAAATCCAAGGAGCTAAATGGGAAGCAAAACGTGGTGCTAGTGTGGGAGTAAAAATGGAAAATAAATTGGGCGTTAAAGTGGTATCAAAACATGGTTCTAATGTGGATGTAAATAGATATGAAAAACTAGGAATTAAAAAGGATGCAACGCTTGGTGATAATGATGAAGCTAAACATGGCATTGATATGGTAGAAAAATAAGAGGTTACTTTGGATGCAAAACATAGCGCTAAATAGGAATCAAAATATGGTGCAACAATAGAAGAAATATTTGGCACCATTTTGGTGGCAAAACACGATGCGAAAAATGAAGAAACAACTGGTGCAATTTTGGAAGCAAAAGAGGGCGCATATTTGGAAGTAAAACATGGTGCAAAATGGGATGCTAAAGTGGAAGAACATATGGATGCAATATTGGATGCTAATTTCAATGAAAATATGGCATGAACATAGATGCTAACATGGCACTATTAAGGATGCAAATATGACACTAATGGGGATGTAATTTAGGAAGCAAGCACAGACGATCTCTAGGAAGTAAAATAGGACGTTATTTAGGAAGCAAACATCTACGTTGTTTAGGAAGCAAATTTGGATGCCATTATGGAAGAAAAGAAATGGATGTTATTTTGGACGTAAAAAGGATGCTATCTAGGAAGCAAAAAAATACGTTTTTTGAGACCAGTAATTTTAAGAACACCCCCAAAATTTATATGTATAATATATGGGAGAATCTCTCTAATATATAAGAAAATTTGAAGGCTATTTTATCAATATAATAATATGTATATATAATTGTTTGGATAATATTTCATTCTATTATAGGATCTTGTAAAATCATGGCGGATCTTTCACTAAACTATAAGATATTGTAAAATCTTGGTGAAACTTAATTCACTGAATTTTAAAATATTGTAAAAACTTGGCAAATCATTCATCAAATTAGAAAATCATGTAATGTATTGGTGAATCTTTTGTTATAAGACTCAACTTTTGATTCTGCAAATTACTACTGGTAGTGCAATATAAGAGCATATACCAAAGCTCGAATCTCTCAACTCCCAGACCCTCAAATGAACAAATGCATGAATGAGAGAGGAGGGATTTATTTAAACATTTTACAAGTAGTATTGGGTCACTCACAACTAGAGGTATTGGTGAAACACAACTACACTAAATAGATTCAAGGAAAGTAGGGACTCCACTTTTGATCCCATCCCTTAATGGTCCAATGGACATGTGGGGACCTAAATCTTGACATACCAACAAACTGATAGAATTGAACACTTTACACAATGGAGTGATTATGTAACTCACGAACCATTACTACAAAATGGATTATTATCAAGATCCACAACCTTAATATAGTGTATAAACTTCCAATTAGTTTATTTTCAAACTATTTCATTTTTAAGCTACCCTTTAAGAAAAAAATAACATGCTTATCTGTTTATATATACAAATTCCACTTTTTCCTTTGTTTTGTTAACAATGAAAATATGAATCATGTCATTTCATTTATATTTTTTAGAGTTAGTTATAAACTTTCAATTGTTATTATAAATAAGAACATAGACTAACAAGAATATAAATCATGTTAATGCATCATCACACATATCATTAAAATTACTCTGTTAAAGACTAATTTTTATTAGATAAACTAAGAAGGTGTTTGTATCCATGTCCTTGAATTTTTTGAAAGCATGCAAAATGTGGTAAAATTGTGTTATCATCCTCATTGAATGCAAAAGACTAGATATCAAATAGCATAATGTCTACATCTCAATTCGAACATGTCATGTACATATTATATACAATCATGATGGAAATGAAGTATTGTGCTCCAACTAAATCATATAATTATCATACATGAATATATCCATTTCTAGATTATGATAGCAATTACACATCAAAACAAGCCACCAAAAAACATTTTACTTCTGAATGACCCTTACAAAAAACAAAATATTGTAAAATAAATACCGAACCCAACAAATTTAGGTCACAAATAAAATTGTCGAACTTTGCAATATGAATAAAAATATCTACACATCATGAACTTATCAATACAAATAAAAAAATATACCACTACACTTTGGAAAACTCTACAAGCAGACAACCAAAATAATGACCATTCCACTATACCCCCGCCATTAGAATCAATGTGCATTCATTTATATTACAAACATACCAAAGAACAACAATAATAGAAATAAAATATGAACATATACACTCTCATTAAAGCCTTAGATCTAACAATAATTTCAAAGCAAGATCCTGATAAAAGCACATTTTAAACAACTCAGTCAAACTCAATTTGAATATATAAAAATGATGTGGCATCTCTCCATCAAGAGTAGAATCCACTAACAACATATAAATGTTAGTTGATAGTTTAAACATGACAATGCATAAAATAAATCATATATTTTGAGCTCTATAACACTTTTACAAAACCAATACTCCTTGAATATAATAAAACCCTAATAACACTGAATGATCCCTAATAATCAAGAGTGCCCTAGAATTCATCAAGTCTCAAAAAGAATCCATGATAAAAAGCATGATAAAAGGTAAATTTACAATATAATAATATATTGTAGTTGTAGATAAAAAGCATAATTTTTTTTATAAAAAACATACCATGTTAATTATTGAATGAAAAGAGTGATATGAGTTTGTATTCCCTCATATATTGCATGTGTGGCATGCCCCTTCAATACTTGAGCTCTCAGTAACAGAGATGCTATGTGAAGATTAAAATGTCGATAAAACTAAGAATGAAAAGTGGAATCACATCAACCAGAACCTTAACTCCATGAATCACTGTAGAATTTATATAGAAAAAAATAGCCCTTGATTTTCCCTCCAATAGTGGATATCAAGGGATGAAAGAATGTATCACATGAAATTGACTAAAAATACAGGAAAACACAAACATATGCCTAAATTACAAGGAAAATGGAGAGAAAAATAACCCTTGGGAGTCTCATTACTGAAAATTGGGGGGAAAGAGTGATTTCACCAGATTTTCTCTAGAAATTGGGGGCGAAAGATAGATTTGAGAGAGATTTTGCTAGGGCGAAAATAATGTTTTTTCATTTTCCTCATTAATATATGGGAGGTTATTAATTTTGGATTTATTTTTTTTCTAATAAATATTGGGCGAATATATTTTAGTTGAAAAATCCCTTTCCATATAAGAAAGTAGCCCACTAAATTTTTGTAACCCCCTTAATATAGCCCATGGGCTATATATAGCCCCTAAAATTATCCATGTTTGAGACGCTTTACATTTTGTACATGACATGTGCCATTTAGCGTCTACTTCGACCATTCAATGTAAAAAAAATTACACTAAAAAGGGGTGCTAAATAGGACACTAATTCCAGGATTTGTTGTAGTGGAATATGAGGTCAGATAGCATGTCCTAAAATTATGGATTTTGGTTAATGATTCCTCTTGTCATATCTTGTCAAATACATGTAATCTAATTTAGATAAGGCTAGGAAAGTCAATCCTCACCTCATGGATTTGATATCTAAATTTGTAATTGCTTAAACCTATCAAATAGATGATGTCAAGATAGGAGGGGGTTGGTGGGTTGAAAGAGAAGGTCCAGTTGAGATGAGATCCATCTTTGTAAATACAAATTGTCTTAATCAAGTATCAAAATATGTTTAAAGAATAGTTCTTTTGTGTTTTGATTAGGCACCCCTTTATCTCTTATTTGCAACACTTTTATTGAACATATAATGTTTTTTGCACTACATAAATTGTCTCACTTATTGTAGATCGAACACATCGAATAGCAAGGTTTCTTGTTCATTTCCTGTAACACATGAGTTGTGTTTGATATATGTCTATTAGCTTCTAGAACACTATTTTGGAAACTAATATCTTTAAGAGATGTGTGGATGTTATGCCCTGTATTTTTGAATGTTTATTTCTATATCATTCCTTTGTTTTGTGTTGTATCAAACTATAGAAGTATGCATATGATTCAATGATTTGATACTTGTTTATCCATCTGAATATTTAATTTGAAATAGAACTTCTGTCCTATCTAACCTTCTTGTTAACTAAAAATCCTAAACTATTTCCAATGTAAATTCAAGTGCTCTAGTTCTTCCCTTTAGCAGTTGAAGTGCATACCTTAGAGGTGTTAACTTTTCATATGCTTAGCTAATACATCAGTATTTCATTTCATTTTCATAACAAAAGCATATAAGCAGGATCACTGAAAGAAACAGTATCACAAGAACAACACAGATTTATCCTGGGAAAACCCTAAAGGGAAAAACCTAGCAAAAACTTCCTCAATATAGATGCCCAAAAAGATAAAAGGTAAAACCAACAAGGAGATCAAAGACTGATCCTCCTCCTTCTCCAGTTGCTTCTCTCTCTCCACTAATGCGCTACACAAGTGAGAGTGTGTGCTCCAAATGAGGAGCGCTACACCTCTATTTATATTCATCCATTCACTTTAATTAACTCATCCGACATGTAGGCTCGAGTTAATCATGTAGGCTCGAGTTACACATGTAGGCTCAAGTAACCACACTGGGGTGATAATGACCCACCTTTACAATTAGAGGGGACTACCTCACGACTCTTATTAGTTCTTCTGATTAGAAGCATCGGGGTACAAAGTAATACAAGTGGTTGTCTCAGTAGGACCATCGGGCACCACAAAAAGATACATATAGAATATTCTTCAAAGTTACAATATTTCAACACTCCCCCTTAACGAGAAGGGTATTCTACAACAACATCAACAAGAACAATAACATGAGAGAGAGAGAGAGCATCATCAGCATCATCAGGGTAACACATCTATAAATCATTGGAAGCTTTTCAACATCATGTAGTCTTCATCTTCAATCTTTAGTCTTCAACAACATCAACACTTTGACCGCTTCGATCAACAACAATCTTTGACCGCTTCGATCAGCAACAATCTTCAGCACTTTGACCTTTCGATCAGCAACATCATCTTCAGCACTTTGACCTTTTGATCAGCAACATCATCATCATCATACTCTGATCTTTCGAACAGCAACATCATCATCATCATACTCTGATATTTCGATCAGTACGTCATCATCATCATACTCTGATCTTTCAATCAGTACGTCATCATCATCATACTCTGATCTTTCGATCAGTACATCATCATCATCAACAATAACCTACAATCCACAACATGAAGATCAAATTCTTTGAATCACTTTTGGACCTAAGTCCAAGGATGATACAATCCTATCACATTCTCGACAACCGAAGTCACCAGATTGATTATAGGATAATCAGTCCCTATCACTTTAGGACTAGGTCCAAGGATGATGCAATCCTACCGCATTCTCGACAATCGAAGTCACCAAATTGATTACGGGATAATCAGTCCCTATCACTTTAGGACTAGGTCCAAGGATGATGCAATCCTACCACATTCTCGGGGACCAAAGCCTCCAGATACCATTCTGAACTGAATTTCAAGGATGATGCAATCTTGCCACAATCTCGGGGACCTAAGCCTCCGGATACCATTCTGAACCGAAGTTCAAGGATGATGCAATCCTGCCACATTCTTGGGGATCGAAGCCTCCAGATACCATTCTAAAACGAAGTTCAAGGATGATGCAATCCCATTACATTCTTGAAGATCGAGGTCACCGGATCACTTTAGGGAAAATTCCCAGGGATGATACTATCCCACTACATTCTCGAGGACTGAAGTCACCGGATCTATTTTGGAAAAATGTCCCATGATGATACAATCCCTCTTCATTCTCGAGGACTAAGGTCACCGGATCACTTTAGGGAAAGTGCCCAAGGATGATACAATCCCACTGCAACATCACTACTCCCCCTTTCGGGGAAGGTATTTCCAAACCACACCAAGATTGTCTCGAAAGTTTTCATGCTTTACTTGAGATAGAGGCTTCGTCATCACATCAGCAACTTATTCATTAGTACTCACATACTGGAGCTTTATGGCTCCCTTCTGCATCATATCTCGAATATAGAAATACCTGATTTCTATGTGCTTTGATCTATCGTGGAATACTGGGTTCTCTGTCATCTTTATACAACTTTGATTATCACATAGAATCACGGTAGTGTCCAACTCTAGGTTGAATAATCCTGACATCAGCTTTCGAAGCCATATGGCTTCACAACTAGTAGAGCAAGCTAATATATATTCTGCTTTAGCTAAGCTTAGAGCAACACTAGACTGCTTTCTGCTAAACCATGAAATCATAGCAGATCCCAGACTATAACATCCTCCTGAAGTGCTTTTTCTTTCTGAGATAGTTCCAGCCCAATCTGCATCTGTGTAGCCATACAATCTATACTCATGGCTACCATCATAGTATAGACCAAAGTCTATAGTCCCTTTCAAATATCTCATCACATGTTTTGCAGCTACTAAGTGAACCCGTCTTGGTTGAACAAGAAATTGACTCAAGGTGTTCACAGCAAAACAAATGTCTGGTCTGGTATTTTTCAAATACATCAATGACCCAATGATCTATCTATAGTGAGTTACATCCACTAATTCTGATGGGTCATCAGCTAACAACTTCAGTTTGGAGTCCATGGGTGTGGCCATGGCTTTGCATTCCAACATATTGAATCTCTTTAATATATGTACCGTATACTTTCCTTGGTTGAGAAAGATTCCTTCTGAACTTTTCCATACTTCTAGACCTAGGAAATAATGCATTAACCCAAGGTCTTTCATTTCAAATTCTTTTGCTAGTTTCCTCTTGCTTTCCATAATCTGTTTCTCATTCCCTATCAAGAATAAGTCATCCACATATAACAGCAGGATGACAGGTTCATCTTTTACAACCTTAAGATAAAGGTTAGGATCAGCTTTACTCTTGGTGAATCCCATGCTTGACAGGAAAATGTATATCCTTCCATACCAATCCCGAGGAGCTTGTTTTAGGCCATACAAGGCCTTATTCAACTTGCATACGTGAGTATGTCTATCTTCAACTTCAAATCCTTGTGGCTATTCTATGTATACTTCTTCTTCGATCACACCATTCAAAAATGTTGTTTTCACATCCATCTGGTGTAAGTCCCACTTCATCATAGATGCAAGTGCCATGATATCTCTAATTGAAATATACCATGCTACTGGGGAGAATGTTTCTTCATAATCAATTCCCTCTTTCCGAGAGAATCCTTTGGCCACAAATCTTGCTTTATACTTCTTGATACTTCCGTCAGCTGCATGCTTTATTTTGAATATCCATTTGGAGGATACTATACTCTTTCCTTCTGGTTTGGGAACTATATCCCATACATCATTCTTCATTATTGACTGGTATTCTTCAGTCATTTCTTCTACCCATTCTTTCTTCTGTACAGCTTCTTCATGGCTTGTAGGTTCTTGATCTACAAGATCACACATCAAGGCTACATAATTGGAAAAAGTCTTAGGCTTCTTTCTTTCCCTTGTGGAGCCTTCAGGAGCTCCATATATTTCTGCCTCTCGTATAATTTCTCTTGTCCAAGCAGGTTTTCTCTTTCTTGACATCTCCATCATGGGAGGTTCTTGAGGTTCTACTAAGTCATGTTCTTCAGGACCTTCATCTTCAGGGAGACATGTAGTTTCTTTATTTATGGGAGATGTCTCTTCTTCATACACTTCTTCATGTTGGCACTTCCTAGATCTCTTGAGGGCTGTCTCTTCATCAAATGTCACATCTCGACTGATTTCCATGTGATGGAATCCAGGAATATAGATTTTGAATGCTTTGGATACTTCACAATATCCAACAAATATCCCCTTCTTTTCGGAAGGGTCTAACTTGGTTCTTTTCTCTTTCGGTATATGAATATATACTGGACAACCAAATATCTTGAGGTGACTTACCTCAGGCTTCTTTCTTGTGAATATCTCTTTTGGAATCTTGAACCCAAGAGCACTGTGAGATATTCTATTATGCACATACACAATAGTTCTTGCTACTTCTTCCCATATATGCATTGGAAGATCTTGATCATATATCATTGTCTTCACTGCCTCCATGATGGTTCTGTTCTTTATTTCCGCAACCCCATTCTATTGCGGATTGTAGGGAGTAGTTAGTTCCCTCTTGATTCCAGCATCTTTGCAAAAAGCCTCAAACTCTTTTGAGGTATATTCTCCTCCATTGTCTGATCGGAGTGTCTTTATCTTCTTGTCTGAAAGATTCTCTATCAAGGCTTTGAACTCCTTGAATTTCTCAAACACTTCACTCTTTGCTTTCAATAAGTATATCCAAGTCTTTCTTGAAAAGTCATCAATGAATGTGATATAATATTCAAAGCCACTTAAGGATGTAGAAGACATTGGACCACATACATATGAATGAATCAATTCCAAAGTACCTTTTGTTTTAGTTTCACTCTTCGGAAATGGATTCTTGATGTTCTTTCCCTTCGCACATCCTTTGCAAATGCCTTCATGCTTGATCTTCATATCTGGTAATCCCGTCACTACTTTGTTCACATGAGGTAGAGCCTTGTATTTGATGTGGGAAAGCCTTCTATGCCATAGTTCACTAGGGTCAGTGGACTCATGAACAAAGGCTGTTTCTGAGTGCCCTTTGAGTTTATACATGCCTCCTTCTTCTTCACCAATGATGATTGCATCTTCAATATTCTTTCCTTTGGGACACATGAGTACTTAGCCATCTATGAAAGCAACTCTAAATCCTTTCTTATCTAAAGCTGAGATAGAAAGTAAGTTCTTCTTTAAACCAAGTACATATAATACATATTTCATCTTTAGAGGATTACCTGAATCAAGTTTGTATCTTGCTTCACCAACTCCTTTGATCGGATATTGATAGTCATCTCTTAGGGATACCTTTTGAGGAGAGCTTCTTTCTTCAAGTTTGGACAAAGTTTTCTTTTGTCCCTTCATGTGCTTTGAAGCACCACTATCAATAAGCCAAGTGCCTTCTCCACGTGTTATAGACCTAGACAGTGCGAAGAATAATACATACTCTTATGCATCTTCTTCTCTTGCTTGCTTTCTTGGAGGTCCTTCTTCTTCTTCTTCTTCTTCTTCTTCATATTCATCTTCTACTAGATGAGCATGATATCTTTTGTTGTTGTTGATCCTCTTCTTATATTCTTGCTTCTTTATAGGACAATTTCGGGCAATGTGTCCTATCTTATCACAATGAAAACATTGAAAGCCAGAGTAGTCTTTCTCTGGATGATTTTCCATTCTTCTTTGGATTCTTCTGGGAGGTTGAGACTCCTTGAAGTTTCTTCTCCTGAAGTTAGGTTGACTTCTTCTTTTCTTGGTGTGAGTGGCTAGGGCTTGATCATCTTCCTTTAGTAAGACTTCTCTGTTTGCCACTCTAGTCTCTTCCTGAATGCAGTCTTCCCATACTACTTCAAACATCATGCTTTCTTTTTTGGCACACATCATCTGGATGAAGGATTCCCAGGGTCTAGTGAGACCATTGAGAGCATTCATAACCAATTCATCTTCATCAAGCTTATCTCCAACAGCTTCTAGTTGCTCTTTGATCTGAGAAACCCTTGTGAAGTAGTCTTGGATGGATTCTCCATGACTCAACTTGGTACTCTTCAGTTGTGCTCTTAGATTCATCTTCCTGTTGATGTTTCTTCCCTCATACATTCTGGAAAGGGCATCATACATTTCTTTTGGAGTCTTCTTGGATGACACTTGAGGGATCAAGTGATCCTTGATGGAGTCAACAATAATCCTTTGTGCTCTAATCATATCCTTTTTGTGCTTCTCCTTGGCTTCAGCTTCTTCAGGTTCTGAGACTTCTTCTTTGACATACTTATCAAGATCATTCTCTTGGAGAATGAGACCAAACCTGTATTTCCATGATCGGAAATTCTCTATGCCTTCTAGCTTGTCCTCAAGCTTAGTGCTTGGGGCCATCTTGTCAGAAAATCACAAAAAATTGAAATTTTGCGGAATGAGAAACTGACCTTACCAGGAGAGGTGCTTGAATGAGGTGAGTTGACTGGTGAGCTTGGATTCTGGAGATTTCAACTCTTCACCTTCCAAATCAATCTTGCAAGATTCATCTTCTGTAGTTTTATGGTTCAACAGTTTTCTGGTATGGCTGTCAAACTAGGGTTTGACTTTTTCGAAGACTCACACATCCAAAAACTGTGATTCCAGGCTCAAAATATGTGCTCTAGGAGGGCGCAACTTTCCATGCAATCAGTTTTCCGAAACTCAAAAATTTTCTCGAAACCCTAATTTCTTCCAGGGAGAGAGAGAGGGCTATTTTTCCTTGTGATGGTTGTCCTATTCAGGGTGGCTCTGATATCATGTTAACTTTTCATATGCTTAGCTAATACATCAGTATTTCATTTCATTTTCATAACAAAAGCATATAAGTAAGATCACTAAAAGAAACAGTATCACAAGAATAACACAGATTTATCCTGGGAAAACCCTAAAGGGAAAAACCCAGCAAAAGCTTCCTCAATATAGATGCCCAAAAAGATAAAAGGTAAAACCAACAAGGAGATCAAAGCCTGATCCTCCTCCTTCTCCAGCTGCTTCTCTCTCTCCACTAATGCACTACACAAGTGAGAGTGTGTGCTCCAAATGAGGAGCGCTACACCTCTATTTATATTCATCTATTCACTTTAATTAACTAATCCGACATGTAGGCTTGAGTTAATCATGTAGGCTCAAGTAACCACACTAGGGTGCTAATGACCCACCTTTACAATTAGAGGGGACTACCTCATGACTCTTATTAGTTCTTCCGATTAGAAGCATCGGGGTACAAAGTAATACAAGTGGTTCTCTTGGTAGGACCATTGGGGACCAAAAAAAGATACATATAGAATATTCTTCGAAGTTGCAATATTTCAACAAGAGGAAACAACCCAATTAGGATATAGTTCACAGGTTGAGGTTTCAGACTATTTGAATTTACATAATTTGTAGGTCCATGGGTTTCTGTCATCGTGTTTTATGCCTCATTATTTCCACTTCTCATTGCAATGCTAAAAAACAAGTCAAAATGATCACAACCCATTTGTTGTTTCTACTTACATGCTGGAGAAGTCACACACATTACTTTTGTTGAGTTGTGCATGTCAACCAAAAACAAAAAGGTAAAAGATAATGACAACATAACATACACTAGCAACAATGAACATATAAACTAGATGATGGCTAGCTATCAGATATCTGATTGTAGGAATTCATATTCTACATACTAGCAATAGATAGGATCCAAACCTTTAGCAGAATACAAATGAATGTTTTTTTTCAAATTTTCATTGTCTCGTGAAATACAGTTCAATCATAGTGGACATTAAATAAGCACTTTTTCACAACTTATGTTGTAGCTAATACACTTAGAAGGACACTTAAGTTATACAGTAGCTAATACACTTAAAACAAGAATTGTGAACCTTTAAAACATGAATAATATCTAAAGAGGTAACCTTATATATTCCTCAATAAATCACAACCACAGTCACTTTGTGAATGACTTAGCAGAGGACAATGAATAGTTAATAGAAAAGGTCATTCATGTAGAGTTTAGATCCCATCCACCATGCTTGGACATCTAGTTTTGAATCTTTTGACAAACTGTATCATTTAGTTTCACATGCTTGTCATAGGTTTGGGACATTATCCAATATTGTGACCATGGATTCATTTATTGCATCGACTATGGGATTAACTGCGAGGTACATGGTGCCTATGACTGAGGAAGTTATTTATTAACATTCAACCATATACCTTCACAATATGAATGGACATAATCAACATCCACATCAACATCAACGCTATTTTCTTCATCTACGCATATTGTTTCTTGAAAGTCTACAACCCTTGAAAATTTTGCATACTCAGTTTCATATGTTGTATCATTTATCAACCCCTTTGGAGGACATGATAACACTACATACCAATCAGTCTCAATTGGATCATGTATATAGAATACTTGTTTGGCGTGTGATGCTAAAATAAATGGATCATCTTGCCAATGCTTTTAACTTAGGCATTTCTTCATATTCACCCTTCTAAAACCCAAATCATCAGTTTTTATCCCTCTCTTATTGTAAATATCAACCCGATCACATTTGAACAATGTGTACTCCACGCAAAAATAATCCAGTGTAATAATATATGTTATAAGTCCATAAAATGTTGTTTTTTGAAGTATAGGATTTGCATCTTTAGAACTTGATCTCATCATTGATTGAGCTACTATTCACACGCCGCTATTTTGGGTGGTTCTTTCAATCTCTGTGCTTTTGGTATGGAATCTATAACCGTTGATTAGGAATCCCATGTACTTGTTCACAAATTTTCTAGGGCCACGTGCAATCCATTTAAGTGTATCAGAGACATTTTCATTTCCTTCCACTTGTATATTTTTAAAGGATCTTAGACAAACATTCAACCTTTAATTAAATATTTAGTCTTGTACATGACAATATTCTCATTTAATAATTTTGAAGTAGTTATTATATGAAGAACGCGTCATCACCTCCTTTTTAAGCCAACTAGTAAAATTATGGGTGAGGAGTTTCTGCAATAAAAAATTATCTTTTTGGGCTTGGGTAACTATTTTGGAAATCTCCATATTATGCATCCTAATTTGACGACAATTATGGATAGTGAAAATGGATCTTAATGTGTTGGATAAAATATGAATAAAAGAATAATTTTTGGTCGACATGTTACTTACTCTATCCATGGATCAATTTCATCTATGTGAAATAGAACCCATCTTATCCATCCTAATTTGATGACAATTCTGGATAGTGAAAATGGTTCTTAATGTGTTGGATAAAATACGAATAAAAGAATAAATTTTGGTCGACATGTTACTTACTCTATCCATGGATCAATTTCATCTATGTGAAATAGAACCCATCTATGGACTTGTGCCCAACATATCATCCAGTTTATAAGGCACCAAAGCAAATAAAGGCTTTCCATCAAGCATAATTTCTTTGACTTCATCATCCCATACTTCATTTCATCCTTGTGTGCTTCCGATAGTTTCCATACCTTTTAGGTATGCTCCATTAAACTTTATTGATTCCTCCACAGTGTAGCTTTTAGTGATTCATCATTCAAACCTATTTTTGTTCCTTACATATCTCTTGTATACTTTCATGTTCCTACAAAATTAACACAAATTTTTCAGTAACACCAAAATCTTTGAATAAATGTATTTGCTTGTTGTCCTTGATACAAAATAAAATTTCACGTACCTCTCAAAGGGGTACATCCATCTATAAGCAATTGGTCCACAATATTGTAGCTACCAAGTGTTCATTCAAATGCACCATTATATCAAAGAATGAAGGAGGGAAGTATTTTTCAAGCAAACACAATGTCTCCATGATATCATTTTCTAACTTGTCAAGACTCTCTACTGAAATTGATTTTGCACAAATTTTCCTATAAAAGTAGCAAATCTTACAAAGTGTCTTTCGAACAACACTTGGTAGCACATGTCGTAGAGATATATCGTTTTTTGGATTAGAGATATAACCATCCTACACTTTTAACTTGAAAAGAAAACTGTATAGAGTCTCTTTCTCTTTATTTGAAAGTGTATGTGGTGCAGGTGGAAGGAATGTTTTTGATCCCTTGACTTCAGGCCATAGTGATTTCCTCAAACCCAATTCTCGCAAATAATAACATAATTTTTTTTTCATCTTTTCACTGTCCATTTATGTCCAGAAGAGTACCAAATATATGCTTTCACATAAATTTTTCTCCGCATGCATTACATCTAAATTGTGACATATGATGATTTTCTACTTCTAAACACCTCAAAATATCAAAAAATATTAATATGGAGGTAAACATAAACAATGAATTCAACCAAGACATAAACACATTGAGATAATAGAAGCATATGATGTTTAATAAATAGGCAGTGTTGATGGATATGCATACCTCCCAATATAGCATATTGAATAGAATTGACCATTTCTTCCACACCTCAACATTACTTTGGTCACATTTTTCCTTGTTTCATTTTATTTTATTTTATTCATTGTCTCCCCAAATTGCTTCCTTTCCCTTTGTTTCATTAAAAATATCTTAGACTTTTACGACTGGAGGGATGCAACGATGTTCTCCTTCCCATTAAATGGTCTCTTTTGTGAACGAAACTTATGATTTTGTGGAAGAAATCTCCTATGTCCCATGTAAACACACTTCTTTCTATAACTGAGGTACTGTGATTTTGTGTTCTTTCCACATATACGACATGCATTATAACCTTTGGTCGTGCAACCATCCATATTTCCATAAGCAGGGAAGTCATGAATTACCCACATTAGAATTTCCTTCATGTTAATGCAAGTCTTATTATAAGCATCATATGTCCATAACCCTTGGTCCCATAATACCTTTAGTTCATCCATTAAAGGTTCCAAATAAACATCAATGTCATTGCTTGGTTGTTTGGAACCATGTATTAATAATGTTAGCATACAAAACTTCATTTTCGTACACAACCATGGTCACGGAAGGTTGCATCTAAATAAAAGTAAAGACCAGGCATTGTATGTACTGCTCAAGACTAAAAAAGGATTAAATCCATCTACTGTCATTGCAAGTCGTACATTACAGGGTTCATTGGAAAACACATGCCATTTGTCATCAATGGTTTTCCATGTTGGGCTATCAATAAGGTGGCACATTTAACCATCATTAATTGCATTGTCATTATGCCTCCTCATTTTTTTGTGACACTTTTGGAGAGATGTAGAATTTTTTTTTATAAAATCGATATTATCATACCATACATTGTGAAAAATAATGCAAAATATAAAAAACTGGAATAAAATCAAAATATTAAAAATCATACCTATACATTCTTTTCAACCTTGATGCTATGGGGAAATACCTTAGCACCTTGGCATTACGCACATTTTGAGATTGAACATCCACCTTCCATGGAGATATTCTACATGTTGGGCATGCGTCTTTACTTTAATATTTTCCTTGATATAAAATGCATTCATTTGGACATGCATGTATCATATAATACTGTAATCCTAATATTTTATCAACTTTTTTTGGAACATGTGTAGAATCTAGAAGTGTATTATCTTTTGGAAGCATCTCTTTTGCAACTTCAACATTGGGCCAAAACTTGAATCAGATCATCCATTCTTCACTTTAAGATTGTATAATTTCACGGTTGTTATAGTTCTGAGTACAATGGTCTTTTGTTATCTTCAACTAGCTTCTTATGTTCATTAACGTCATTCATTACCTCGGTTGATTCCAACCCCTCTTTTTCCCAAATCTCGTTGATATTTTCATTAACACATTGATAAGCATCATACCATTTGAAGCATGTCATCATCATCCGTGGTTGTATCATCATCATTACCAAGAAGTCCATTATCATTTTGAAACAACATTAGAGACACATCAACATGATTACCATAATCATGGTTCAGAACATGTCCATATTTCTGTTATTAATACAATTAATACTCGTGTCAGTGATTTTATGGTTTTAAAGAAATTAGAATCGCAACATAGTTACACAGATGGAATCTGCATGAGGCAAAAAAACTTAGTTTGTACATATAAAGATAAACGATATCTTTATTCCCCGGATGCGGATGGGAAATTGGCACAAGGGCCACATATGAGGAGGACATTTTGATGGAGAGTAAGCTAATTATCCGAACATTTGCATTGGGCCTACTCCAGGCGGTCGAGTGATAGCTTACTTCTTTAACGTCCTGAATGCACCCACAAAGTAGTTGTAAAAGATGAATGTGCACCCAGGAAGTAGTTGTAAAAAATAAATGTTGTCTTGCTGCCTTTGATAATTCATAGTTGCAAGAACTGATGAAATTCATAGTTGCAAGAACTGATATCGTGAGGAATTATTCCAGAACCTTTGTAGCAAAGCCCCAGGTTATTATTCCACAAAGCCAGACGCCTTCCCAATCTGCTGCCTTTGATAATTCAGAGTTGCAAGAACTAATGCCGTGAGGAATTATACCAGAATCTTCGTAACAAAACCCCGGTTATTATTCCACAAAGCCATACGCCTTCCCAATCTTATGTAAAAACTCTCTGGAAAAACACTGTGCCTGATAAATTATTTCCATTGATAAATTATTATTCTTGATTTCCTGTCGAGGCAGCACCGATGCCGGCGTGTAGAGTCTCAGTGACTCGTTCAGCATCATTCCCAACTGCATGGATGCAATAATTCAAACGCATTTAAAACTTAATACAATAATTCCATTGTCCTGATATGATCTCCAACAGCGTCATGGAAAAGCTATAGACATCGGCCTTGGCTGTCAAGACTTGCAAGACTTGGTTAAAATATTTGCCAACCACTTTAGCCAAACCGTAATCGGAGACTTTGGGGCAAAAATTGCCGTCGAGGAGAATGTTCTCAGGCTTTATATCGCAGTTTAGCCATCCAAGCTTGCATAGATTCCGTCTTTGAATTCATTGTATCTTAATGGAAATAATTTATCAGGCAGTGGTTTTTCCATAGAGTTTTTTCAAATGATTGGGAAGGCGTCTGGCTTTGTGGAATAATAACCTGGGGCTTTGCTACGAAGGTTTTGGTATAGATTTTCACGGCATCAGTTTTTGTAATTCTGAATATCATTTTTTACAGCTACTTTCCATCTGAATATCATTTTTTACAGCTACTTCCCAGGTGCATTCAGGACGACGGAAAGATAACTGAGTAAGTTATCACTCCACGAGGTTAGATGGACCCGATGGTCAATTTGACGTTAAACAGCAGATAGTAGTTTTAATGGTAGCACACGAGGAAGGGAAGGAATTATGGAATGTGGAGCGGTTGGATGGTGGCATTTATGTGATCAAGATTGTTACGAGGAAGGGAAGGAATTATGGAATGTGGAGCCGTTGGATGGTGGTTTTTTTAGCAGGATGTACAGCGGAAATGTGGGAATTGATGGTAATAAGAGGGATGAAGGATAGAGCATTAAGGAAATTATGGACGCAACCATGGATGGAAACCCAATGCATTTGATGTTGTCATTCAATGAGGGTACCGAGAGTATTATTCAGGAGGTAATATTTATTGGCACAAGGTTGGGTGGGATAGCAAGGTGAGGTGAGTAAAAGTGGTGGGTTAATTTTCTCGAGGTGCATTTTTTTCGAAAAAGGATAAAAGACAACTAAAACGCCTTGTTTTAGGGTGAATTTTTTATAAAAATTAGTCAAAATTTTTCCTGGAAATTATTATTTCTGTAATTTAGCAATTTCAACAACCTTAATTTCCTGCATCATACTCATTTTCCAATTTTAAAACTACCCAGATCATTGAAATTGAAATTGAAATTTGAGCACTCCTATTTGTGATTTCACCAAGAATTGCTCTACCATATTTGTGATTTCAGCGAGAATTGCTCTACCATATTTGTGCGAGTTGGGAGCGTTTTGGTTAAGGTTTCCTTGTTCTTGTTTTATACCATTGGAGGATGGAAACTCGATAGAGGATGCAGTGCCATCGTGGGGTTAGAGGAAGAGAAGACCGTGGTCCTGTGGATGGAAAGCTGGAGAGGGAGTACATAGAGGAAATACCCTCCCATATTGACGAATCTACCACAAATATGGAGGACGAGGAGATGCAAGGGAAGATGGACGAGCAGGGACAGGAAGAGAATCTCATCCCGTATTGGGTTACGAGATTATTTTTGGCAAAGATCATGACGAAAACAGAGATTTTTGGAGATATAGTGACTCAAATTCTGAGCAATTTGAAGGAAGACTTGTTGCAGAGAGTCATGGATATGGAAGGAGTGCAGGAGCTAGTGAAAGCTCCCTTCAAAGTGAACACGGAGCAAGGGATATCCTCCCCAGGGGACTCGGTGCACCCATCTCAGGCTCATATGGAGAATGTCTCAAGAAGAAGTATTCCCCGGAGGCGGGTCCGACATAACTCCTTTCTGTCTGTTATTTGTCTATAGTGCTTTATTTTTTGGCAATGGCTTTATGTATTTTCGACATTGGCTTCGAGCCATGGATGATGGATATCTTTGTTAAGAGGGTTAACATAGATTTGATGTTGTCATATGATTCTGTAGTGGTGTTTATATGGGGACGGGGGACCTGGGATACCTGTGCTAGCCATTTTCAGGGTGATGGTTTTGGTGTTTCAATGGGAAGGGTAGTTATGGTTTATTTTTGGGATCTTTGGTTGATATGGTCTCCATTTTGGATGGACCAATTCGGTAACACTATGTACATTTTATTTTTCTGTTGTTAATTGAAGATTTTTCTCCTAGTACTTTCAAAAAAAATGATATTACTATATGAATGTTTGAGACAAGATGATTTCAAAAATACTTGACTAGGAAATCTCTCTCCATGTAAATACCAAATGTTATATTGTTGAATTATACCATCACGGATAAAATGCTCTCCTACTGTATCAAATGTTTGTACATTCACTATGCCACATTTATTACATGGGAATTTTGTGGTCATATCATTCTTCAAATGCTCCTTGGAAACCTTTAACAATTCCTCAACCTCGTCTCTATATTATTTTAATGTTCTACACACAACCAGTTTTCAAGACATATCAATTAAATGATTATAAGTTACAATTAAAATATTTTTCTATATTACTATGAAGAATCAAGGATATAAAACATATCAATTAAATGATTATAAGTTACAATTAAAATATTTTTCCTATATTACTATGAAGAATCAAGGATATAAATTGTACTTGTTTTTCAAATTCATCCAACTTCTTTTATCCATTTGGGAATAAGATCCAAGCTCCTTTGAAATTATTCCTACAAAGAACTAACAAAAGTTAGTTGAATCAGAGGTGGAAGGAAACAAACAAAATCGGTTTGCAAGGGAGGACCTAAAAATTAGAATAAGAGATAAGGACGACGGAATTGTTTGGTACACAATTACTCTGTTGTAGGACCCTTTCATACACAACCAAATATAATCCTTGCAATAGCTGAAATATCAACTCTCAATGTTATGATTGCTTCTCCACAATGAGGACTAAACCTTTGTTGATGCAAACTCAATAATGGAGACAACACGACTTAAGATTTGCAAGATTGGGGAGAAAAGCATGAAATCACACTCCACATCAAAATCTGCACCAAGTGGCCCACATATGAGAGTACTAATAATCAACATACATAGTGTTGCCACTAACTGAAGTTATGCTCGCAAAGGGATGCACTGCAATTTTGGATGAACACTAGGATAGCTAGGTTCTATTGCTTAAAAGTATAACTAAATGATACACCTATCATACACCATATGTGCTACAAATTCTATGATTTGATGCTTAGAAGTATAACTACATGATACACATAACATACACCATATATTTATTGCAATGTTCATATTTTTCTTAGCACATAATTACAAACATTAAGGATACAAATTGAGGAATGAAAGAAAGTCTAAAAGGCAAAGGATCACTAGAAAGTGACCCCATACCAAATTCAGAAAAGGCAGAAACATAGAGTGAAGATGTAGGAGAAAATTAGTTAGTCTACTTAAGAACAAGAAGGTTGCAACAAAAATGGAGATTTACAGCTTCAATAGAAGTCGTGAAGGCTCAATACCTCATCAATTGGATAAGAAAAATAGAGAGATATGTTTCATATGAGAGGATTGAAAACCCCAATAAATCAAAATTTGCATGTTAAGCCAAATACCCTAGTTAACACAAAAATAAGGGCATGTTAAGCCAAATACCTTGAACTGTGTGTCTTGGACTTGGATCCTCCTTTGGCCTCTGCTCATGTCTCAGATTCTCCCACAAAGAAAAGATTTCCTCTGTCTCTATCGTGCCTTTGTTTCCTTTACCTATCTCGTCCTTTCCTTTTCTCTGTTAGGTTCTCTAGTTGTTTCTTATTCAATTGAACCAAGTATATAATTCAGTGAAACTACCTCTATAGATGAATTTTCCCTAGTTGTTGATGGGTGTGCATGTGGATTTGGCCATATGCATATGCATATGGGTCTTGGGGGGGAGGAGGGTACCCTAGGGGTTGTCTAGGAGGAAAATTTGTGTATGTTTTGAGCTTGGTAGATGAAACTCAATCGGTGACTAGTGGGAAAGGATCCATCCATCTAATTTACAAGTGGAATCTCTCTGTATCGATATACAGGTTGAAGGTGGACTCTTTTTGTATCTATTGATCTCCAGGCCGCACCCTAGTTTGCACAAATTTCATGACAAGTGCTTAAGAATAATAATATTTCTTATATTTCTTGCCATCCTTTTAAAAGCATCTACTATGTTGATTTATAGTCATTTTATTTAAAATCATCTAATATTTTGATTGATAGTCATTTTATTTAAAATAATCTAATATGTTGATTTATATTCATTTTATTTAAAATCATCTAATATTTTGATTGATAGTCATTTTATTTAAAATAATCTAATATGTTGATTTGTAGTCATTTTATTACTTGTGTTTTTGTGTTAAAATCTATGGTAATGTAGTGTTTTGTGTTATTTAAAGGTGCACACACTTATGCCATAAAATGTCCCACCTACTAGAGGGACAAAAGAAGATAAACTAAGTCATCATTCCTACTTCGGTTGGTTTTGGTGGAAAGTCCATTTCAAAAATGAGGTCTAAACATTATAGAGGAAATCGATCTTAACTACTCTCAACATCATAAGTTCAGTATTAACAGTAATGGATTATTTTACTATATGGATAGAAGCGGTTCTCCTAATGGTTTTCAATAAAAACGAAGTGATTGTATTCTTCTTAGAGTCCTAAAGTATAATTACCATGTTTGGTGTTCTCAATTCTCTATTTTTTTATAATGCTCAGTATTGTTTTTGTCATTAAAATTAACCAAATTTTCTTTGGGAAAAGGATATTAAGGTAAGGTACTTCACGTACTAAAACCCTCAATGGAATGGTGTTTTAGAGTCTGCTGAGAAAAAACCTTATATGAATTCTTAATAAAATTATAGTGGATCATCAAAGAAACTAGCACAAAGCCTTGCAAAACACCCTTTGGGTAGACTCCAGTAACACCCAAGACACTATTAGATAGTTACCTTACCTTTCTTTCGACTAGTCTATGAATTAAAGGCTATACTTCCCTAAAACATATTCCTAACCTCATGGCTCACACTAGCCTAGTCCATTTGGGAATCCAATTGTCTGGTCATACAAAACATGATTGATACTCAGAATTTTGAAACTAGAAGATCAGGAAAGGGAGAAAGCTCTAGAGGCTTCTCACAGTTTCACTAGAGACTTCTCATAGTTTCACTATAGAATTTTACAATTTCAGTAGAATTCTCACAGTTTCACTAGGGACTTTTGAAATTGGAAGATTAGGAAAGGGATAAATCTAGCTATCATTTCGATGCTAGTTACTAGTTACAAGTATGTTAGGAGGAAAAGCAATTTCACCATTTTGAAGCTAGTTACCAATTTCATCTTTTCAAAGCTAGTTACCAATTTCCCAAGAGGAGTTACTTTCCCATAATAGAAAATTACTAAGGAGAAGTTACAACTTTCATGAATGGAAACACCAAGTGGCAATTAGGGGGCGCACTAGGAGAGAGAATGACTCCAATTTTAATAAAAACCATCCTGGAATAATAAAATCAAGGAGCAACGCAACATAAAAGGGTGCATAAGTCAAGAGGGTCCACCAACATAGACACAAACACTTAGGATCATACTTTCCCACTTTTACTTTCTTGTAACATCATGGTTCCTAATACTCTTTTATGTGGCATCGATTGATATCATTTTTTTTATTTTATTAATTAATAATAATACCATAATAATAATAATGTGAAAACCATAATCTCGACACCTCGTGCCATAATTTCAAAACATCAAAATAAAAATAAGTACATGTCTAGGGGATAAACCAAAGGGTATTACAAGAGCCCACTAAGAAAAAACTAATCTGAATTCTTAAGAAAACTAGAGTGGATCATCAAAGGAACTAGCACAAATCCTTACCAAACACCCTTTGGGTTGACAGAGTAACATCCAAGAAATCATTAGCTAGGTACCTTACCTTTCTTTCAGCAAGTCTATGGATTAAAGGCTATACTTCCCTCAAACATATTCCTAACATGTCCCACACTAGCCTAGTCCATTAGGGAATCCAATTCATGTATGTCATACAAAACATGATTGATACTCAAACTTTTGAAATTGGAAGATCAGGAAAGGGATAAAGCTAAGAGAAGATTTAGCGTAGATCAACATCAATTGGTTAAGCACTGGTTTGATAAGATATATGTGGAAAGAAAAGGATTCAAAGTAGGAGACTTAATCCTAAAATGGGACAAATGCCATGAAACCAAGGGTTTAAAATTTTGTTGATAGCTTAAATGAGTACTTACTTTAATTTGTAGTTCCTTTCTTAGAGAAATATCTTTAGTCTCCAACTTCTTGCACATTTCTTCTTTCTCTTTTATCTTCCCTGCCACATTTCCTCCTACTGTATATCCTAACTTCTTCTAGTTGTTCTTCATAATTCAACAGTTTCTCCTTTAATTGCTTATTGTTCTTTCTTGATTTCTTCAGTTCTTCCAGGGATCTTATAATCTCTCCCTCGAAATCTATTTCAACTAATTCCTCTTCTTATAAAATCTTAATTCTCCAAATCTTCTTCAATTGTTATGAACAACATTTCTTTTGGATCATACTAATTGTCATCTTCATCGTATGAACTGTTGTCCTCTAGCATAGACTACTTACTCCTTTTTTGTTTAAAAAACTTCTTATTTTCATACTTTCTTCCTTTGTGCATTCTCCTTCTTTCAAAACACTTTAAAGGGAACTTTCCTCTATATTAGCCACAACCCTTCTTGAATTTATTCAGAAAGTTAGCTTCTTCATCGTCTGATTCATCAAATGAAGTCTAATTACTTTACTCAATGCCTTCTACTCTTTGTCTTTTAACAGGATTTAAAGGTTTCTTCCTTTCTAGAAGGATTCTCCTTTTCAAATCGCATTTCGTATGCAGTAAAAATCCCATGAACTAGTTCATCCATTGTTAATTTATCCAATTGATATCTTTCATCTTCTAGAATTGATATGTTGGATTCAAACTTAGTTGGAAAGGATATCAATACATTTTGTAGAGTGCTTCTTCATAAATGTATTCTCCAATACCTTTGATAACATTGACAATATCATCCACATGAAGAAAATCAAAAGCCATTTTTTCTTCTTACCTCATCTTTAGAGTTTCAAATTGTCCTAAATAGGTTTGTAGCTTTTCCTTCTGTTGATGCCTGGAAAAATACTAGGTACCGACAGTAGGGATCCTCCTCGGTAAACAATCCCAATTATATTGTCCACCATTTTGTGTGGGGAATCCGTCCGGTTCACGGTTCTGGATACTGTAGATTAATTTGTTTTAATCTTTTACTGGTTATGGCCCAGTCCATCGTTTATGTAATTTTCTTGTTTAAAGGATGAAATGCATATGCCTAAGATAAATGCAGATCTATTCTAAATATAAAACTAATCTATCCTATCCTTGTAGGGAGAAAATTCAGAGTTCAAATTATACTGCAAATGTTCATATAATTCTAACAAATAGTTGTTCCAACACAATAATCACATTCAGAGCAGAAATAATACCATAGGTAGCTCTGATATAATTAAACCATTTATTACCATGTTATTACACATACATTTATACATACAGCAGGCCATTCATGACCAAGGAAACAGTTCTAGGAGGTTAGAACAATCTCATTGTATGATGTACATAAGAAAGAAGAAATAGTTCTACATTATGCATTCCACACATTCCGAGTAAATATTTGTGCAGGCCTTTGTTCCATCAAATTGATACTTCTTATTAGCAAAGATTTAGTTCTTTTACAAAATAGTCCAACGTTCTTTTCACTAGGAAAAAATCCTTTCTATGGTGCTTTGCACCCCTATTTATTACAATCTAAGTTTGTCAATTGTGAACTTTGATCTACCCTAACCCTAGAAATTCCCAAGATTCTTATTCACTAACCCGGGAGAAAACAAACGGTTTCATAAAACAAATAAAAATTATACGGGCCTTGCCTTGCTGGAAATACACACGATCTATGTGTTCGCGTCTCATGCACTTGCATTGTATTTCATTGGCTCAAGAACTAGTCACGCTATTGCGCCTCAACGTGTGTTTTTTTCTTGGTGATCAAACCCCTACTCCTGTGTCTGTTTCATGCTTCTTTATTTTCCTACATATTTGAATATAAAAGCAAATCTCCATCATTGATTTTAAACATTCCCAAATATGAGTTGTCCATCCATCTGGTGAACAATAATACCTTGGATTAGCAGAATCATTGTCAACCATAGATATTGATCTACAAGAAATCTTAACCGTCCAATGATGCATCCTTTAGCCGATTTTGCAATTCGCCAACTTGATAAACTTCTTGCTCCTTTCCATTGCGAAATCGATTCTGACCATAGATCACAAATCCGCCAAGATCTCAATCGTCCAAACCTGTTGGGCCTACCTAATTTCCCAGTCCGCCATCTTGATAAACATCTTGCTTGTTCCCATTTCGAAATTAATGTGGGTCATAGATCAAAAGCTTGCCTAGATCCCCGCCGTTGAAAAGTTCCGGTCTACAGGATTTTGCAGCCCCGAAATATTTTATCTTTCGTGCATGTTCTGGTTGCAAAATGCACGCCCATCGTAGATCTAATTCTGCCCTTGATCCGATCCGTTGAAAGTTGCAGGGCCTATAGGATTTCGCAGCCCCTTAACCTTTATGCACCATCGATCTTATGTGGAATATTTTTGGACCGTCGATCCTGTAGATTGCGGGCTTCCAACTTTCCCAAAGTTAAACTTCTAACTTTCTGCTTCCACTTTTCTGGACCATTGATCTATGTCGGAGCAATTCTGAACCGTCAATCTAAAACTGCAGAAAGTAGAAGGCAAGATTCTAACTTTTCATGAGAAAACTTTGATATTTCTGCCTCCGCTTTTCCATTTCTGTTTTTCTTGACCATTGATTCGTGCGGAAAACTCCATGACTGTTGGATCTTGAGATTGCAGAAAGCGAAAATTGGGATTCTAAATTTTTCAGGACCAAACCTTGATCTTTGCGCTTCCTCTTTTCCACTTCCACTTTTTCCTAGATTGCGGATCTATGTCAGAGTGATTCTTAGTTGATGATCTGAAATCAAAAGCAGAACTTTTATGTAAGGCATGTTTCCAAGGTCGTGCCTAAGGATTTTTTACCAAATTGACACTTCAAGCTTAGGAAAATCCTTCTGCTCAAGGTTCTAGGAAAGACTAAGTATGTAGGGAGGGATTATTTGAGTTGGGAAACAAGTGTAAGTGTGCTTTTAAAATAAAATTAAAAAAGAAGGAGAGGCTTTAAAATGTAAAAACAATTGGGGAAGCAGTTGCAGGAGCAACAATTGGTGACTAGCTGGTGAACATAGATCTCTGAAAAAAACTTCTTTGAACAACAAGATTGCCATATGGTACCATACTATGAATGTTCAGTGATTACTTAAATTTACTTCTCGAGACTTCTTTAAACCCGATTCAATCATGGATGCAACTTTCAAACATCACATTTGATACCATTTCTTTGGGAGTAAGGTAACCAAGAGTTCAATGTCTTGATAACTCTCTCGGGGCCAAAGTATGAAGTTCATTTTACCCCCTGTATTTAAGTTGCCACCAGATAAGACTCCGCGGGATCATAACAGAGTAAGACAGATGTATTTGTTTGTCCTCATTCCCATGCTATTAGCATTATTTTGATGCTTTATTTATGACTGAAAATGTCTTATGAGTCTTCCTTGATTGCTTCTTTTACTTTGAGAATTTGGTATAGGTTCTTCCATCCACACTGTCCTTTTGTGTGAGTGACAAATTTGTTGCTCATCATGCTCACAGACGGAGAAGAACCTTGCTGATATTTGTTGTTTTGATAGCCCTTTTGGTCGGATGATTTATTTCTTCAGCATCATTTCTTTAATTGAAGACTGAATATTTCAGAAAATTGACTTTTCAATATAAGCCCTTTTGACCACTTTGATTTGTAGCAATGGGATCATTTTGAATACCATACATCCGCTAGACCTGCTTCCTTTCCATCGGTCCATCATGATATGCTTCATGAGACAGGTATTAATGTGAGGATGGATGAAACCCCAAGATAGTACTCCAGACCTCATGAGTCTTGGTTATTTCACATGGGTTATAATGATTCAAATGTGGGCTTGAAGACTAGTTTCCCTTTCCATCATCCGTCCATAGTTAAAGAATATCATTATGATCGAACTTTACCATTTTCTCTTTCCCATAAGCAATTACTGACATTCAAATATTTTGAGTTTAATCAGATGCCTATACTTCCAAGCACCAGAAATTGAGCTAGTTTATTAAAAGAAAACAAACTAAGGCTATGAAATAAATTGAAACAAACAGGAATAAAAACAAACTAGAAAATCAATAAAAGCAAGTTTATTTATGTACAAAGGATTTCTAGATCCTAGGTAAAGTACTACTTGAGAACATAACCAAGATTCCTCGGCTCCTTTTGGATCAAAGGCTCCAGTTTAGGGTGTGTTTCTTTGAGTTGTTGTTGAAAAGGCATTTCTCAAGAATTACCAAAAACTTTCAGATCTTTTACATTTAACTCAATAGCCTTTTTCAGACCTAGAGCTTTACACTTAGCATTGTTATTCATGCATTTTACATCCAAAATAAAATCCAAAGCATATCATCTAAATCTACTTGGTTAGCAGCATCTTCTACCTTATTAATTAAGTCTACTATATTAAAATCAATATCATCGGTCCATGAACATTGAAGGAGATCAGACTTCCTATCTTATTCAGTCACTGACTTCTTTCCTTGATAATTTTCTGGTTCAAGCTCCAAAAAGTGATTTCCCAAAAATGAAGACGAGAAATTCACAAGTTCATTCCTTCCTTCCAACTGAGTCACATTATGTTTCATGTGTGGTTTCCTCAGTACCTTGTTACCACCTAAGTTGTACTTAGTGGTTTTTTATCAAGTGATCCTGGTGAACAAGATAAGGATAACTTGTTCGGACTTTAGAGAACCTTCAGTCTTGCTTCTGGGAAGCTTTGTTGTACTATATCACATGTTCATACCCCATGGGGGAATTGTAATAAATGTTCTAGCATGATAGTGTCTGTTAAAGACTCGGTCTCTTAGACTTTATTTGTCAATCCAATCAGCCCAGGGTGTTTTTTCCCTTGGTTATTATTGGTTGTTGAATAAACGACTGATAATTTCTGAGTTTTTCACTACATACCTCCAAAGTTGGGGTGGTCGGCTTGGCATTTAGGCCTATTGAGGTTATTAGAGTCTATGTGTCAATGTATAAACATAGGCATCATGGTCGAGTCATATGAACATGTCTAAGTCCCCCTAGGTTTTTTCAACTTTTTAAAATTTTTGATTTTCTCAATGTTTTTTATTAAAATTTAATCTTTCCAAAACTTAGGCTATTTTTTAATAGTTTAATTGGAAAAATTGATTTTGTAATAAAAGTGGGCCAAATAATCAGTTTCATTCATGTAGGTGCTCATTTTCAAGCTAAGAGCACCATGTAAACCCATGGACCCACTATTTCCTAGTTTTGAGCGATTTTCCATCACTCAGGTCAGAAAGACCAAAAAAATCATTTATTGATTATTTTAATTAATAAATTGATGAATAATGGAGCAAATCCAAAATCATAGATCAGTGGATTCTCAACCGATTTGATTGAAATTAGTCAGATCTGAACCAGATTGACTAGATCTGACAAATCCTTGACTGAAGGAGGTGACCAAATCAGATCCAAAGTTGATCTTCAACATATTTTATGGGGAATTTTTCCCTCCCTCTCTCCTCAACACATTTTGGCTCATATGGATGAGTTTTGGTGGATGCTTCAGTCAATAGGTTGAGGTGTCAGTCAGATCAGCTCTCCGATTGACAATTGCACTCAGTGAGACTCAAATCTAGCTCAGTTAGACACAGATCAGGCATTGATGGACTCTCCATCAGCATATTTGGTCTATCTCCTTGGGATTTTCCCCCCCCCTGGGCTGGATGGCCTGTGTTTTGTATATATCCTGCTTGAGGCTCCCTCTTCCAAGCTAGTGAGAGTTGGACTGAAGGGATTGCCATTGTAACTCTGTATTTGATCATAATTTGTGAATAAAGAAGATTTGGAGGCTATACTGTGTAGTGCATGTGTATGTGTGGATTCTCAGTGTTATGCTGCTGATGTGGTAGCTGCAATTTCTTGCCAAATTCTGTGCTGCTTTTGTGTTCTGGCTTCAAGGATTCGGCTGAATCTAGTAAGGGTGTAAACTAGGAAAGCTAGATTGCTTGATCTTGTTTATCCATAAGATGTATGCTCAAAAATTTCAGTTATATGCTTAGATAAGGTTATTTTGGCATGATCTTTCATTTTTGTTGCTTTATACATCTATATCCATCTCACAAGGTGTGTGCAGGCTTGTGTCATTTAGTTGCAGGTTCTCGGTTGGATGAAGGTGTGGATCTATATTGACACCATTCCTATCCAATAAGCTCAAGAATCTATCCCTAAGCACTCCACAAAAGGGCCTCCTTTCAGCTTGCTCCATTCAAGCAATGATTCGACCTTCTCTCCTCTTCTTCTCATTTCTATAAAAAATTAACATTTTTACCCGGTTACTCTGTTCGTAGCTTTGATTTTGCTTAGATATATCATATTAAAAGTAATTCCAACATATATCTATCTTATCAAAGCCTATAGTCTAGATATTGCACTTAAAAACGTTTCATAAGCATTCTAGATCTAGCTTTAGGGAAATCGTCTTTTTGCATGAAAATTTAAAGAAAACTTGTAGATCGCATGCATTAGATTTCCTTTCGCTGTTATAAAATTTAATATTCTGCAATATCAGTGCATATTTCATTGGCTTTACAAACAGCAAGCCAAGATCCCAAGGAAAGCTTGCTTTCCTTGGTTCCTTTTTTGCCTGTTTAGCTAGTTTTAACTTCATTTTTTTTTAGATAAGGTAGGCTGATCCAAAGGTACTCTTAAAGTGCTTTTGGGTGTATGTTATTCTAACATGCTCACTTTATTTTAGCAGGTCTGACAGAAAATAAAGGAAGCTGCTGTCCGAAGTGGCCTCAGGAGCGTTCAAATCCCCCCAGGGGTCTCCCTTTTCACTAAAATCTTAAAATTTTTGCAAAGTTATAAGATCTTGGTTTCAGCCTGTATAAGGACCAAGAAGTTTCTAATATTTCAGTTCGCTGATATTGTAACCAATAATAAATAAAATTATTTTTGGAATAGGCTCTTTCGAGCCCATTCCCCATTCCCCCTGGGGGGATGTGCGTCGGTGTCCTTTTCGTCGTTTTCTGCTTATTTATTTTTTAAACTAGAATTGATCTAATTTGCAGGGTAGTATACTCAATTTTATTATTAATTTCATATTCCACTTTTTGTTTTTTCAAAGTAATCATAATACTTACCCCACGATTTCCCGATCGACCCGAAAGGGGAAAGATATTCGAGGTAGGACTAATTAGAAAACTAGAATTGTGGATCTATTTTATTTTTCATCATTTATTTATCAGAAATTATAAAATTAACCCCTCCTCGATTCCCCGATTGAGATCCACTTGGATCGAAAGAGGTTCCTGGAGGGTTTTCTTTTAAACAAGAACACCCAGTTTAAAACTTACTAAAATTGACAAGACTCCAGTGTGTATGCTCTGCACTTGGCTGCGGTTCATCCGATCAGTCAAGCTGTATCAAAAGCACTTGGGTGACTAGTATAATTAGGACCCACTCTCCCCAACTGACAAACCATTAGGTGAAAATCCAACACCTAGATCAAACCTTTACGGTGGCAAAATACCCAAAGGAAGTGGGAACTTCTGAAAAGTGACCTCGGGGCGTCGATCTCTGTCACACCCTAACGGGTGCGTTACGAACAATAGCCCCAGAGACTCCATTTCAGCCCACATATTCCTTGCGAGTAGCTATGAAGGTTTGGTTTTGGACATACTCCAAGTACTCTCGCGTATATCTGGAGTCCCCCCTTAGCCTAATTTTAATCAACTCACATTTCAAACTTAACTTAAAACGTACCAAGAGGCAATCGCAAAACATTCACTCCAAGCACATGCAAGTGTGTTGTTTCTATTTTTGACTCCATTCTAAGGCACTGGTTATTTTCTTGCTTTATATAAATATTGTGTCTTAGCATTGTGCTTTCGTGTGTTCATCTTTTACATCTTGCCATATTTGATTATCTATAGTTAAATTTGCAAACTCCTAAGCAACTCATTCAATTTAACATCACAACACTAAGTAATTATCCTTAGTAACTTAATAGGGTCTACCCCCCTTGGCTTTGTTAGGAGTTGAGCCTAAACGGATGAGTCAAGAACAAGGTGACAGCCTTGACTTGAGACTTGCCCCCAAGGACACACCGAGTGGCTTGAAGATTTCTGCCACGTGACCCAGGCGTGTGAAAGGAGGCAACACCTTTTGGTGCCATTGCCGGGGATAAATATTTTTATTCCCGAGTACGACTTAGCTTAACTTTTTTCTAAACAACTAAAAATATAAAAACTTTTGATTGATCTAGTCTTTAAAAAACATAAAAATTAAAACTCGATCCATCTGGCGACTCCACTATCTAACATCCCTTCAATAATTTCTACCCGAAGAAACCGCCGACAATTATTCAATCCTCTCCCTGGTCCCGAAAGGTTTATTAGGGAAAGATTGAATAGGCAGACTTCTCATAGAAACCTTGAATATTTAGGAGACCAATCCCTCTCAGATATCCATCACATATTTGTAGAGAGTCATGTTCACTAATCTCAAGAAATGATGGAATTTTACAAACCCCTTGACTTATCTCAGATAGCAGGTAGTCCTCATGACATTCTGAATGATGCTATCAAGAAGCTCCCCATATTTCAGGGCAATAATGCCATCACTGCCAAGTCTCACCTTCGAAAGTTTGAAAATCACCTGGCCAGTTATTGCAATGATGCTACCCATGACCATGATGATGTCAAAATGACGCTCTTTACTTTATCCTTGGAGGATGATGCTGAAGAATGGTACTTCGACCTAGATGATGATTCATATAAAACTCTTAGTGAATTCCTAGAGGGTTTTAAGAAGAAATGGGGGGGAAAGAAAGAACCAAGACATCTGCTTGCTGCCCTCCATAACATAAAGAATATGGAGAATGAAACCATTGATGAATTTAATACTAAGTTCAGGCCTGTGGTTGCGGACCTCCCTAGAGAAATCAAGCCAAGGGATGCCTCCATCCTCATATATTACATCGAAGCTTTCACTAGTGATTTGAGGTACTGGTTAAGGGACAAAGAGCCGACCGATCTAAAAACTGCTTAGGAATTGGCCAAGAAAATAGAAAATAATATGCAGTCTTCAGGCAAATCCAACATTCCAGGTTACACTAGGGGAAACACTTCATACAACGAAGAAAAGGGAAAAGCCTTTGAATCAGAAGAAAAGGGAGCCTCTAAAGATCCCATGGAAAAGGTAACAGACATGATAAAAGACTTGGTTACTAGTCAAAACCAACTTATGGCAGATCAATCTGCACAATTGAATCTTATGCACAATAGAATAATCACAATGGAAAGAAATAATGGACCTAGGAACTTTCAGCCTAGGTAGAATCAGATGTATCAAAATAAGTTTCCTCAACAAGAGCCTAGGATTCGAAACCAGTTAGACTCAGCTAACATGGTAGAAGAAGTAATTCCATGGTGTAGACCCTGTGAACAATTCCACCAAGAAAGCACTTGTTATGTTGCAAATCAAGTCATGGAACATGGACTTCCCAAGGTCAGTAATCAGGAAACAAATTCAAGTGAGCCTGATCATATATACATGGTAGGCCAAACCTACCCTTTGTCACCATCTAAACAGTACAAGCCTGAGGATGAAACCATTGCAGAATCTTATAGTGAAACTTATGATGAAAACTGTAATATACATGATGGGACTCCTATGTGTTTTCCATATAATGATGACAGTATGGAAGGTTTACTACCTTGTGACCTTTTATCTGAAGAAGATGAGTATGAAAATGAGGACAAGTATAGCTTGGAGCATGATACAAGTGATGAAGACTCCCTTATCCCCGACAAAGATGTTGATGAGGAGTCTTGGACATTCATGGAAAATCCAGTCTATGACATGAATAAAGAGGAAAATAATGAACCAGAAACTTTTGATGGTTTTGTTGATTTTTCTGTCTATGGCATATCTAAAGGAGAGAGCATGGACCATGTGGCCTTAGGAAACTTTGATATGAAAAAGGAGCATGTTGTTTATCCACATGATCAGTTTGAGCCATATATCAGTATCAGTAATGAAGACAAAGGGAACTCGATATCGGAACTTGATATCAACAATGGGGAATCCATCACATCTAACATAGATGATGGTGATGACTATTGGGATTTTTGTGGATATCTTATTAAGAATCCTATCTATGCTATATCTATCAAGGGGAGTGTCTATTTAGAAATTTGTGGAAGTCCAATCTACTATACTTCCATAGAGGGAAGCATGGACATGGAGACCTTGGAAAATCCTAGTATGGAAAAGCAGCATTCAAAACTCTTATACGATCACTCAGAGTCATATCATGCAGAGCCGCACAAAGGGATCAATAATGAAGACATGGAGAAGTAGTGTTGTGAAAAGACAAACGTGATGCAGTTATTAGAATATCAATCTCAACTATCATCTTCACATATAGAGTTTCCTCATGACTTGGAGCCGCTTGGAGCTTATACAGTGAATTATCATCTGGTAAGCCTTGATGATCAGTATGATGGTGTAGTCAATCTGCCTCATCATTTCGATTTGTACATCAACCCTGTCCAGTCATGGATAGAAGCAGCCTGCGCAAGCACTTACCAGTTTGGGAGGAAATTTGACGACAGTATTCATGCCTATTATTTCCCATCCATCCCGCCCCTTCTGGATCATCGCACAGGTTTGCATTTTCTAAATAAAGTATCCTTACTTTGGCTGGTAACCAAAGACGAGGAAATTTTTTTTTATGTTAATAAAATTCTTAGGTGGTTACATTGGATTTCTGATTACACTTAACCCTTTTTATATCATGCTTAGAGTAGGAAAATAAGCTCCTTGAAAAAGAGCATTTACTTTCCGCATTTTTTGTTTTGTACTTAGCTATAATCAAACATTTTTGTTTTCATTAGTTAGTTACATTTGTTTTGTTTAAATAAATCAGCTTAATGGTTCATTTGGTTTTTTATGTAAAGCTTGTGATACTAAGGTTTTTTTGTCAAGTTGAGATGTTTTTACAGGGTATATAAACCAGAGATTCTGGTGTTCTCGTATCCTCTCCTTGCCTTAAAGACCAGATCGAGCATGTTCCCCACAGTTGGAGCTAGAATGTTACCACCTAAGTTGTACTTAGTGGTTTTTTATCAAGTGAGCCTGGTAAACTGGAAAAGGATAACTTGTTCGGACTTCAGAGAACCTTCAGTCTTGCTTCTGGGAAGCTTTGTTGTACTATATCACATGTTCATACCCCATGGGGGAATTGTAATAAATGTTCTAGCATGATAGTGTCTGTAAAAGACTCGGTCTCTTAGACTTTATTTGTCAATCTGATCATCCCAGGGTGTCTTTTCCCTTGGTTGTTATTGGTTGTTGAATAAACGACTGATAATTTCTGAGTTTTTCACTCCATACCTCCAAAGTTGGGGTGGTCGGCTTGGCATTTAGGCCTATTGAGGTTATTAGAGTCTATGTGTCAATGTATAAACATGCTAGACATCATGGTCAAGTCATATGAACATGTCTAAGTCCCCCTAGGTTTTTTCAACTTTTTAAAATTTTTGATTTTCTCAGTGTTTTTTATTAAAATTTAATCTTTCCAAAACTTAGGCTATTTTTTAATAGTTTAATTGGAAAATTTGATTTTGTAATAAAAGTGGGCCAAATAATCAGTTTTATTCATGTAGGTGCTCATTTTCAAGCTAAGAGCACCATGTAAATGCATGGACCCACTATTTCCTAGTTTTGAGCAATTTTCCATCACTCAGGTCAGAAAGCCCCAAAAAATCATTTATTGATTATTTTAATTAATAAATTGATGAATAATGGAGCAAATCCAAAATCATAGATCATTGGATTCTCAACCAATTTGATTGAAATCAGTCAGATCTGAACCAGATTGACTAGATCTGACAAATCCTTGACTGAAGGAGGTGATCAAATCAGATCCAAAGTTGATCTTTAACATCCTTTATGGGGAATTTTTCCCTCCCTCTCTCCTCAACACGTTTTGGCTCATCTGGATGAGTTTTGGTGGATGCTTTAGTCAACAGGTTGAGGTGTCAGTTAGATCAACTCTCCAATTGACAATTGCACTTAGTGAGACCCACATCTGGCTCAGTTAGACACAGATCAGACATTGATGGACTCTCCATCAGCATATTTGGTCTATCTCCTTGGGATTTGTGCCCCCCTGGGCTGGATGGCTTGTGTTTTGTATATATCCTGCTTGAGGCTCCCTCTTCCAAGCTAGTGAGAGCTGGACTGAAGGGATTGCCATTGTAACTCTGTATTTGATCATCATTTGTGAATAAAGAAGATTTGGAGGATATACTGTGTAGTGCATGTGTATGTGTGGATTCTCAGTGTTATGCTACTGATGTGGTAGCTGCAATTTCTTGCCAAATTCTGTGCTGCTTCTGTGTTCTGGCTTCAAGGATTCGGCTAAATCTAGTAAGGGTGTAAACTAGGAAAGCTAGATTGCTTGATCTTGTTTATCCATATGATGTATGCTCAAAAATTTCAATTATATGCTTAAATAAGGTTATTTTGGCATGATCTTTCATTTTTGTTGCTTTATACATCTATATCCAGATCTCACGAGGTGTGTGCAGGCTTGTGTTATTTAGTTGCAGGTTCCCGATTGGATGAAGGTGTGGATCTAGATTGAAACCATTCCTATCCAATAAGATCAATAATCTGTCCCTCAGCACTCCACAAAATGGCCTCCTTTCGTCTTGCTCCATTCAAGCAACGATCCGACCTTCTCTCCTCTTCTTCTCATTTCTATAAAAAATCAACATTTTTACCCAGTTACTCTGTTCGTAGCTTTGATTTTGCTTAGATATATCATATTAAAATTAATTCCAACATATATCTATCTTATCAAATCCTATAGTCTAGATCTTGCACTTAAAAACGTTTCATAAGCATTCTAGATCTAGCTTTAGGGAAATCGTCTTTTTGCATGAAAATTTAAAGAAAACTTGTAGATTGCATGCATTAGATTTCCTTTCGCTGTTATAAAATTTAATATTCTGCAATATCATTGCATATTTCATTGGCTTCACAAACAGCAATCCAATATCCCAAGGAAATCTTGCTTTCCTTGGTTTCTTTTTCGCCTGTTTAGCTAGTTTTAACTTCATTTTTTTTGAGATAAGGTAGGCTGATCCAGAGGTACTCTTAAAGTGATTTTAGGTGTATGTTATTCTAACATGCTCATTTTATTTTAGCAGGTCTGACAGAAAATAAAGGAATCTGCTGTCCGAAGTGGCCTCAGGAGCGTTCAAATCCCCCCAGGGGTCTCCCTTTTCACTAAAATCTTAAAATTTTTGCAAAGTTGTAAGATCTTGGTTTCAGCCTGTATAAGGAACAAGAATTTTTTGATATTTCAGTTCATTGATATTGTAACCAATAATAAATAAAATTATTTTTGGAATAGGCTCTTTCGAGCCCATTCCCCATTCCCCCTGGGGGGATTTGCGTCGGTGTCCTTTTCGTCGCTTTCTGCTTATATATTTTTTAAACTAGCATTGATCTAATTTGTAGGGTATTATACTTGATTTTATTATTAATTTCATATTCCATTTTTTGTTTTTTCAAAGTAATCATAATACTTACCCCATGATTTCCCGATTGACCTGAAAGGGGAAAGATATTCGTGGTAGGACTAATTAGAAAACTAGAATTGTGGATCTATTTTATTTTTCATCATTTATTTATCAGCAATTATAAAATTAAACCCTCCTTGATTCCCCGATTGAGATCCACTTGGATCGAAAGAGGTTCTTGGAGGGTTTTCTTTTAAACAAGAACACCCAGTTTAAAACTTACTAAAATTGACAAGACTCCAGTGTGTATGCTCTGCACTTGGCTGCGGTTCATATGATCAGTCAAGCTCTGTCAAAATCACTTGGGTGACTAGTATAATTATGACCCACTCTCCCCAATTGACAAACCATCAGGTGAAAATCCAAGACCTAGATCAAACCTTTACGGTGGAAAAATACCCAAAGGAAGCGGGAACTTCTGAAAAGTGACCTCAGGGCGCCGATCTCTGTCACACCCTAATGGGTGCATTATGAACAATAGCCCCAGAGACTCCATTTTAGCCCACATATTCCTTGCGGGTAGCCGTGAAGGTTTAGTTTTGGACATACTCCAAGTACTCTTGGGTATATCTGGAGTCCCCCCTTAGCCTAATTTTAATCAACTCAAATTTCAAACTTAACTTAAAACGTACCAAGAGGAAATCACAAAACATTCACTCCAAGCACATGCAAGTGTGTTGTTTCTATTTTTGACTCCATTCTAAGGCACTGGTTATTTTCTTGCTTTATATAAATATTGTGTCTCAGCATTGTGCTTTCATGTGTTCATCTTTAATATCTTTCCATCTTTGATTATCTATAGTTAAATTTGCAAACTCCTAAGCAACTCATTCAATTTAACATCACAACACTAAGTAATTATCCTTAGTAATTTAATAGGGTCTACCCCCCTTGGCTTCGTTAGGAGTTGAGCCTAAATGGAAGAGTCAAGAACAAGGTGACAGCCTTGACTCGAGACTTGCCCCCAAGGACACTCCGAGTGGCTTGAAGATTTCTGCCATGTGAGCCAGGTGTGTGAAAGGCGGCAACATACCTTAATACGGTTTTTAGCATTTTTGTATGGCAACCAAATGTGAGACCAATCAGTTGGAAAATATCCATTAAGTTTCGTTGACCAATCCTTGCTTAAAATTAATCCATAAACTTCTAGTATATCAACCACCATGATATCTATGAATTGACAAACTCTAGGGTTTGCAGATAATCGAATCAACACCTCTTTCATTTCCCCTATGACTTTAACAACAGATCTGTCTAGTTGAATTATCTGAGATGGAGATGGTGTGGGTTGGCCATTAATATTTTTACATATTGAAAGTGGCATGACATTTGATGAAGCCCCATAATCTACCAAACAATTATGTACGTTATGATTAAAAATATCAAATGATAGCAAAAAAGGTAAAGTTTGAGATTTAGATTTTCCTCAAATGCTTGCTCCATTTACTTCATCATCAGATGCAATGGCTTCTGGGATACTGCTAGGTTGTGGATCAAAAGCTTCTAGAAGTTTCCTTCGTTGCTGAGGCAAATTACATAGTTAAAACAGAGAGATATTTTCTTTTGTTTTCTTAATATATTCTACAATATCATACCCCATATCATGTTCTACCAAACCTTTTCTAGTACCTTCTGATTTATTTATCATTGTCTTCACAGATTTTTTGACTATTGGGATTGTCTCTTTTATGTTTACCGGATTAGGCTTAGGTGTTGTTTGAGTAGTACTGAGAATTTTCTTCATGTTTTCTTTCAACTTCTTTATTTTAGGCAATGCTAAACTTTCATCTATTACTAGCCCTTTGCTTCTGGTATTAACATTTACAGATGACACTTGAATTTCCTTGGTAGGTTCATCTTCACTTAGCCCCAAAGTAAGTGCCCAATCCCATAATACAATAGTGGTTTCTTCGTTTGTTTGTTCTGGCTCATTAGTTTGGGCTTCTTCTTCTTCATGATCTGCCAGCTGGGTATCTAATAATTGATTCATAACCAGAGTCATTGAATTTATCCACTGTGGACAGGTTTTTTCAAAATGATGTTCTTGGTGAAAAGTACAGAAATGATCCATGCCTACTTCATTAAAATTTAAAACAACAGAATTATGTACATGTGGTTGGGGTTGTTCACTCTCTTCCCTTTTTTTGTAATAAGGGTTGAATGGATTTCTATAATAACTAGCTCCCTTATCCTTTTCCAAGCCTACTATTTTGTTTGACAATTCTGCACCATCTTCACTACATTATCTAGCTCGTTAGAGTGTTCTTCTTTGGGCTTGGTCAACAGCAAAGGAATTTTGCTTGTGGTATGTTTCAACTTAGGTTCTAGAGTATGCCTTGCTATACTATCCATATCTGCCTCTACTTTATTGGCTTCTTCATAGTTTTCTACCAATGTAACTTTACGAGCACTTTTTACAAACATTGCTAAAGGTAGATAAAGTGTTGTAGTATAATATTATACTAGAGACTCTTCAACGGGTTTTGTTGCAACACTAAAGCTATTCAATAAAGTGGTGAATCTATGACCTTTTATTTCTTTTCCATCCTCATAGGCAATAATTATTTCATGAGAGTGGCTACAGTTTTTTGGTTACCAAATTTACCTAAGAATGCCTTTTCAAAACCATCCCAATTTACTATTGAAATAACTTGCAAACTAAAGTACCATGAATATGCTTTAGGTTCGAAAGTATATTGAAAAAATATGGAAAAAACATCTTCATATTCAACATTTAAAAGATTCAAATCTAGATAAAAAAAATTAAGTGATCTTCAGCAGAAACACCCTTTCCAGGATCAAATTTTGGTAATACTTTTTCTAGGTGTTTAGGTAAATCATGCAATGGAGCAGCCAAGTTGAGTGGCGTTCTTGCTCTCCATTCGGGTTGATTAGAAGAAGCCATGATTCGAGATGGACACTGTGGAGGAGATTGTCTGAATACAGAAGCTACAGGGGATTCTGGATCTAATTGATTGAGAGGCTGAACAATTTCTTGGATGGATAGATCTACTAGTTCTTCCAAATTTTCCACAAGAATTGAATCCTTAGTGTATGAGGCTACTTTCTTGGAATATTTCCTTCTAGGTAACGCAGGAATAAATTTTAACCCCCCAAGTTTCTTAACGTTGGATCTTGTATGTCTCCTAAACTGATCTACTTCCTCAAATGGGACTACGTACAAACATTCTGATTCTTCTTCCCTCTAACCTATATTTTCTTGTTCTTTAAATTCAGGAATAAAATCTTCAGGGAAAGTCTTTTCAGATGTTGTTCCAGTGTAATCTTCTCTGAAAAATGGATTTCCTCTACCAACCATGCACTAGCTTCCCTCCTTCTAGCGCCAAAATTGTTGATGCCTGGAAAAATCCTACGTACAGACAGTAGGGATCCTCCCCGGTAAACAATCCCAATTAGATCGTCCACCATTTGGTGTGGGGAATCTGTCTGGTTTACAGTTCTTGATACCGTAGATTAATTTGTTTAAATCTTTTATTGGTTATAGCCCAGTCCATCGTTTATGTAATTTTCTTGTTTAAATGATGAAATGCATATGCCTAAGCTAAATGCATATCTATTCTAAATCTAAAAATAATCTATTATATCCCTGCAGGGAGAAAATTTAGAGTTCAGAATAATATCTTGCAAATGCTCATATAAGTCTAACAGATGGTTGTTCCAACACAATAATCACATTCATAGCAGAAAGAATACCAGAGGTATCTATGATATAATTAAACCATTTATTACCCCATCATTACACAGACATTTATATACACAATAAACCATTCATGACCAAGGAAATAGTTCTAGGAGGTTAGAACAATCTCACTGTATGATGTACACAAGCAAGAAGAAATAGTTCTACAGTATGCATTCCACACATTCCGAGTAAATATCTATACAAGCCTTTGTTCTAGCAAATTGATCCTTCTTACTAGCAAAGAGTTATCTCTTTTACAAAATAGTCCAGTGTTCTTTTCACCACAAAAAATTCCTTTCTATGGTGCTCTGCACCCCTATTTATTACAACCTAAGTTTGTCAATTGTGACCTTTGATCTACCCTAACCCTAGAAATTCCCAATATTCTTATTCGCTAATTGAGGAGAAAAAAAAATGGTTTCATAAAACAAATAAAAATTTATACAGGTCTTGTCCTGCTGGAAATACGCATGGTCTATGCGTTAGCTTCTCATGCGCTTGCATTGTATTTTGTTGGCTCAAGAACCAGTCACACTATTGAGCCTCCATGTGTGTTGTTTCTTAGTGATCAATCCCCTGCTCCTATTTGTCTAAACCCCAAAATTTCAAAAAAAATTTAAACTTTAAAATCTACAAACATTATAGTTAACAGTTTAACTAATACTAATTAGTTTTCAGTAATGTAAGGTGGTTCGACTAAAATTAATCTGTTATGTAATAACAGCTTGCTATTTATATTAACAGTTAGAATGCTTAGTTATAGAATACATTTTAAGCTTACTGACCTTCGTTCCTTTTTGTGATCATAAGGTGATTTGTCATGCTTAACCGACTTACTTAGCTTGCGAGCTAACGCAAGGGTTTCCATTTTTTACAGATCTACAGGTAAGAGTTTGTGGCGCCAAAAAAAATAAGTCTAGAGTTTTTATTAGAAGATCTTCTACGAGACCAGTTTGAAAGTAAATAAGAATTAGTTCAATTCAGTATTTGCTCAGGTACATTTAACTGTTTTCTTCCAGTAATATAAGTTTCTTTTCTATTGAAAAGCCGTCACTTTTATTCCATGACAGTCATACAAAAATATCTAGTATCTTTTAAATTCTTTGGAAAAGATCAAAATTATAAGGACTGTAATTAAGAAACTTATAAGAAACAACCAGTTGTAAGTTAGCAATCAAGTTAAAAGAAAGCTATAAGAGTTTTCTGTAATACTGCAAATATTAGCCTAGCCTAGTTACATTTTCATCTTTTAATGAGTGTAATGTTACCAGTAGACAAACTATAGCTCCACCTGGTAGAAACTATTTTATTTATCTTAACCACTAGTTCTTTAGGTGCTAAAGAACTGTGAAGAATAATTCATACAAAACTTTCAGGCAGAACTAAATATATCTATACATATATCCTAGTTT
>LPNX010210979.1:469323-530302 GCA_001517045.1 Pseudotsuga menziesii
TTACCGGCTTACTTAGCTTGCGAGCTAACGCAAGGGTTTCCATTTTTTTTTCTTACAGATCTACAGGTAAGAGTTTGTGGCGCCAAAAAAAATAAGTCTAGAGTTTTTATTAGAAGATCTTCTACGAGACCAGTTTGAAAGTAAATAAGAATTAGTTCAATTCAGTATTTGCTCAGGTACATTTAACTGTTTTCTTCCAGTAATATAAGTTTCTTTTCTATTGAAAAGCCGTCACTTTTATTCCATGACAGTCATACAAAAATCTCTAGTATCTTTTAAATTCTTTGGAAAAGATCAAAATTATAAGGACTGTAATTAAGAAACTTATAAGAAACAACCAGTTGTAAGTTAGCAATCAAGTTAAAAGAAAGCTATAAGAGTTTTCTGTAATACTGCAAAAGTTTAGCCTAGCCTAGTTACATTTTCATCTTTTAATGAGTGTAATGTTACCAGTAGACAAACTATAGCTCCACCTGGTAGAAACTATTTTCTTTATCTTAACCACTAGTTCTTTAGGTGCTAAAGAACTGTGAAGAATAATTCATACAAAACTTTCAGGCAGAACTAAATATATCTATACATATATCCTAGTTTTTACTATCATACTTTACTTTGAAGAATGCTTTTAAAACTATACTAGTCCGAGAAGGGTCTTGGCTTAAATGGTAATAATTCCATAAACAAAGACTTATAATTTACTAAGTCTTAAATCTTGAGTAAATCATAAGATTACCACTAATTCAAAAGAGGTTTCGTCAAATAAATGTTGAAGAAATATTTCTTCAACCGAGTTATTTCTTTCAAGGTAAAATAGTGATACCTAAGCTATATACCAAAAGCTTTATAACTTACAAAATCTAGCTATACAAGGTCTTATAATATTGTTCTAAATTTCTTATTAGAAAGACCTGGAGTCCAATTATAATGTAAAGACCAGTTTAAATAACTTATGCCTCAGTCATTCCATATATTCTGTGTAATATTACCCTTCTCAATCTATGAGTTATTAACATGGTAATATATGAAATAATAATTACTAATTTATAAACTTTTTTTATTAATGATTTATAGTTTATACTATTGTAATAAGATTATGAATTACTTATTACCTTCCAAGCACAAGGTCTCATAGATCCGAGCCAAAGTATAACACTATAGTGTTTCATTTAAGATTATCTTGGTATTTGATATTAGATTGAATATGATTACAATTATTAAGCTTTGGTAAGGAATGATTTATCCAAGTCTTGCATGCAGCATAGCGCTATGGACTTTACTCCCCGATCTTGGATTAAGCTAATCATTTAAATGATTGATGAAACTCAATCCTCCTTCGAGCAGCGTTGAAGACTATACACGAGACCCACTCAATCATAAATTATTTGATTACTAATGTGGCGTTATCTCTGCCAAGTACTGCATGGTTAAAAACGCCGAGAACAAGAACCCTAACCTCATTATTCCTTTCCTTTGGTGTTGGTCGTTCAACAGGTCGCTCTGCGACTGTGTTGGGCATTTTCTGAGTGGTCATGCACCTGAGTAACGTCCTGCAAGCTGGTTTATGATCGTAGCTGATTCTTAAACTGTCTGGTGAAGTTCTGAGCCTCGCCGTCTAGTAAAATCTTTTCTGTCGAGTTAATTGAGCCTTCGTCGGAGTATCCTTTTTACTAGGGTTTTTATGGTTGAAACCAGTCCTTATTTAACTTTATCACCAGAGTTGGGAGTTATTCTCGGTGTCCTTTTGAGCTGTTGGGTTTTCTCCTTGCACGGTGTTTTGGGTTGCTGTTACAGCGGTCGCTTTTATTTAACCAGCAGGTGATAAGACATGCATTTTAAGTTCAGTTTTCAGTTATAGTTAAACAGTAAACTAAATTTCCTTCTTGGTAAAATACAGCATATTTTAACATAGGGTTTGAACAATGATTTTGCAGGTGAATCTCACTCCCAGCGTGCAGCCTGCCATCAGAAGGGTTTGGAACGACCACTACAACTCCGGGTAAGCCAGGTTATACCATGGCGAATCTCCTTATGGTCTTCTGTTGGGAACTACCGTGGGTTGGCTTGAGAAGCATGAAACCCTTTCTCCGATATTCGAGTTATAAGACTGTTGTCATTAAAAGAAAACCAGTGATACCATCGCATTATCATGAAAATGCTCGGCTTATGCCTGAGCTGTAACTATCAGCTTCTCTTTTGTGCTAAAAGCATTTTTCTTTAGATGATAGAACTGTACAGAGGCGTCGAGCTATAGCTTCCCTTTAGATATGGCTGTAACTTTGATTCTTCAAGATACTGTATAAAAGAAATCATTTAAACTTAGATTTTAGAAAGGCTTTAATACATTGTTTTTGTGATTACGATTAGATAGAAATCCTCGGCTACGGCCGCGAATGTTCAGTTTTTTTTTTTTTTTTTTAAAGTTAAAGTTTGGTTCTTAACCTTACAAGCTATAAGACTCGCATTACTATTCCAGTAGTTCTTACAGGCTACAATCCTTTATATAGATGTATTTCTGTACAGCTCGGGTTACTAAATGAAACAAGTTACAAGTATTCTTACTGTTTTTAAATTAAAAAGGGGTTAGGGTTTTTACCCCTGGTTATAAGAAATATCTGAAACTGTTTCTTTCTCTCTTGTATTATCCGTGATGCAGTAATAGAAGAGTTGAGTAAAAGAATACTTGAAATGTTTTGTTTATTAGCCCAGCCGTAAAGAAATTATTAATAGTTTTTCTTTTATTTAGATAATTTCTTTGTAAATGAGACATTGGTCTCATTAGGTTACTAATTTACCTTGTAAGGTATATATGCATTACTACTTATTTAAAATCTGTTTAGTAATAAATAAAATCCAGACTTAAACAGCCTTAAAAGTAGTACTTAGGAATTGCTGTCTTATTTTTATAGATATTATTTATTTTACAATAAAATAAATATTTAGGGTTAAAACCATATTATACTGTTTATAAATAGTATCGTTTCTTGTTTGGATATAATGTAATACCCTATTAAAAAGTAGGGTTTTTATTTCAATTTCATGCCCCTGTATAAAATAAATAATGTTTATGTTTTTACTTATATTACGATGGATATTGTACACTGTACAACAGTGTTATTACAATAATGATTACTAACATTAAAATTGGTAATCTTACTCTTAGTTGAATATTAGATTCCCTACTTGTTAACTTTAATTGTTTTTATAATGAATGAAATACAAATTATTAATTTTAATTCTTTATATTATACTTAGTCCATTGATACTAAGCTGTAATTAGTTTATCTCTGTATTTATAAATATTTTTACTTGTAATTTTTTCTATAAAAACATAATAATAACATACTTTTATTCAGAGAAATACTAAAAAGACTCCAAGTCCTATACCATTTAGTCTGAGAGGTTAGGAATAAATAACGACAAATAAGAACATAAACATTATGACTTCATGTTACCTACAGTTACTGAATAGTTATTAGTAATTTATAATAATAGCTTATTTGCTGGTGTTTATTTCAGTAAAGGAGTTATCCTTAAACATAAGATAAAACTATAATATGCAGTATGAAATTTTTGATAATCCTTTACTAATTTAAGCTTCACAGAAACGTTTAAAAAGAAACAATTACACAGTACTAGTAGGAAATAGCATACAAGTTTGTAAAACATTTGTAGTAACTAAATAGGTATTCGGTTTAGAAGATTTCTACTTCTTATCACCGAAATACTGTGCTAGAGTACTATCTAGTAATACCAGATGTGGAAAAACGCAGTACTACTAACATATTTAACTTCTGCTACTCTGAAATATTAACTTAAATAAACTGATAAACATACATATATCCATTCTTAATCACTAACATAAAGAAATAAACAACAGAACCTGTTGGGATGTGGATGACAACAGCGATAGGAGGCTGTTCCTCCCTACCAAATTCTTGGAGAGCGCTCAGACAGCGACTTCTCAGGACCCCCGAGCTTGCTCTGGTCTCCTTGGCTTGGAACTAGGTGCAGCAACACAGATACAGTCTTCAACTCAGTATCAACTCAGAACTATTAGTCAGTTCCCTCATCTCAACTAGCTGTAATCAGCATCAAGTTACTGCAACCATTCACTCAAACACTTCCTGAATATCTTTCCCTCTTTCCTCAAATGAAATTCCTGAATACATTCAGCTGAATGAATTCTTTCTGGAATAATAATTGAGCAGCCTCAGCTCTCTTCATTGAGTACTTTTAAAGATTGCCTAGGTCTTAATTGGGTTAACTGTCATTTAATGAGCCACCTGCTCACATTCCACTTTCTTGGGGAATCATGACCCCAAATATAGGGAAGTTGCCACCTGCAACTTAGGAAGTGTTTGAGGATGCTGCCACTTGTCCTTTGCCTTTCCATCTAGTTCCAACCACCAGTTAGACCAGTAACCTCTTTTAACAGCTCTCCCATGCTATTGTCTCCATAATTTATTTATTATTAATAAAATATTCTCAATTACACTCCATAAATGTTGACTCTGCTGAGTCATCAATCCCTACTTAGGATTAAATTTAACATAATGTCTCAAAAATAACATAAAACAATTTACATAATTTTACAAAATTGGGGTATGTGACACTATTTCTGTTTCATGCTTCTTTATTTTCCTGCATCTTTCAATATCAAAGAAAATCTCCATCATTGATCTAAAACTTTCCCAAATCTGAGTTGTCCATCTGCTTGGTGAACAATAATACCTTGGATTAGCATAATCATTTTCAGCCATAGATATTGATCTACGAGAAATCTTAACCATCCAATGATGCAGCCTTTAGCCGATTTTGCAACCCTCCAACTTGATAAACTTACTGCTCCTTTCCACTGTGAAATCGATTCTGACGATAGATCACAAATCCGCCAAGATCTCGGCCGTCCAAACCTGATGGGCCTACCCAATTTCATAGTCTGCCATCTTGATAAAATTCTAGCTTGTTCCCATTGTGAAATTAATGTGGGCCATAGATCAAAAGGTCACTTAGATCCTCGTCGTTCAAAAGTGTGGGTTTTACAGGATTTCGCAGCCCCAAAATATTTTATCTTCCGTGCATGTTCTAGCTACGAAATGCACGCCCACCATAGATCTGATTCTACCTTTTGATCCAAGCTGTTGAAAGCTACAGGGTCTATCGGATTTCGCAGCCTTGAAATATTTTATCTTAAGTGCATGTTTTGGCTGCGAAATGCACACCTGTTGTAATCTCACAAATCACATAAGGTTACCAATAATACATACTAAAACATAACCATAAATAAGAGACAATAGACAAGAACATATAGGAAAACAAATTATATTAATGTAGTGAGTTCATACAAGGCACAGAACTGAACTGAGTTCTTGCTTGGCTCAATAGCCTAATATATACCAGTTACAAATAGTTACAAAAAATAACTACTTGTCGGTTCGGTGAACCGACACGACTGTTAGTTAGGTCGACTAATCTTTTAGTTTAGTTGGCCGACCGACTTAGTCGGCTGATCGACTAGTCGGCCCATCGACTTAGTCGGCTGACTAAGTCGGTCTTCGTTCAAGTCGACTTATGTCGACTTGCTCCTTCTACATCTCCCCCATGAACAAAACGTTTCTTCGTCCCGAAAAAACAGGGAGGTGTAAAAACGAACTCTTGCGGATACAGTCAAACTTGCTCATGCCGGGGACTATGCAGCCAGATGGTCGGTCTCCTTTGGACACAAAATTTGATGATAGCTGGAGCTATGATGGCCAAATGATGCTGAAAGTCGGCCCAACTCTGGAATGCCTTTTGGATATCGATCGTTAAGGTGGTAAGATTTGAAAGGATCGACATCTTTTCGGACATGGTCATTTCTGCTATGTTTTCCATGTTGGGACCCAACAGTTGGTTTTGTTCTTCTGCAGCAGTGATGAGTCGTTTCATCTAAGGACAGAGGATGTCAACTCGCTCTAAATTGGGAAGGGCCTGTTGAACCCACTGATGTGCCTCCCATTCTAGCTTTTGCAGTTTGTTAGTCTCCATCACAATTTGTTCTTCAATGGTCTGCCGCAGTTCTGCTTCTGTCAACTTCCGACCCTCCAATGCCTGAATGCCCTGCCTTGCCTGCCTGGTCTGCTGATAGACTTGCCCATAGTGATTAGGCCAGTACTGTAATAATTCCTCCGTGACCAATGATTCTTCCATATGATCCTGGAGAACTTTGTAAGCTTCGGAGAATGCAGTGTGTTGGGCTAGGAGCAGTCGAACAGTATCCTCCTTTTGTCCTTCTTTCATCTCTTGCAGTTGGGTCTGGACGGTTGATACCATTGCATCGAAGAGCTGATATGATCTTTCAAGTGGTCGATCTGTGTCGACGTCGATAGGGCCTGGTATCACTGTCTGGACTAGAGCTCTGCATCAGCCGAGAAACTCGACTTCTTCTGCATGTTTGGCTACCAGCTCTTTATTTTTCCGATTTGTCCTTTTCTTGGACTCTTTGGCCACTGTTTTGAGGAGTTGGCCGACCTCTGTGTCGTCCAAGGAACTTGCATCCCTTAGGGTAATGCGGAGGCCGGCTGGTCTATGCTGCTCTTTTGTTTTCTTCTGTTGGTCCGGCTGTTGTTCTTGCTCCTGGGTACCTGCAGTATTGGAAGTTGGGTCTGTGGTTGGTGGATTGGAGGTCGAGGGTTGTTCTGGTTGGTTAGGTGGTATAGAAGATGGCTGTGTTTCTTTTTGAGGAGGGGGTATGGGGGACGGGGGGTTTTTTGTTTGAGGAGGTGGGATGTCGACTTCTAGTTGTGAAGATAACAGTGGTTGTGCTGGGTTTGGCTGTAATTCTGGTGGTGGGGATTTCGATGGTGGAGGTGGTGGGGAAGGAGGTTGGGATGATGGTGGTGTTGGGATGATGGTGGTGTTGGGGATGGAGTGGGGGTATGGACAGGGGTTGCGAGAGTGGCTTCAACAAGGTCGAGACTTCCGTTGAAAGAGATTGCTGCTTCATATGGTGACGTGGGTGGTTCGTTCTGTGTCTCGGGATTGACCTGCTCGGTGACAGACTGACTGTGTCCTATGATGTTGCCCTCGTCATTGATCTTGGTAAATGTTGTCGTTTCCTGGGCATAAATATGTTTGTGTATTTTGAGAGGAGCCGTTGTCTTTATCTTCTGGGCCGACTTAAACAGTGAAGGCAGTGTTGCAAAGAAAGATTTAAGCTCAGCGTCCTGGCTGACCTTGGCTCTGAGTGCTTCTGGGATTGCGCGTTCATATTCTTCACTGGGGCTGCCCAACCATTCTGCTGGTGCTTGGTCTTCGACTACGGGCGTCGGAGATGGGGGTGGGGGGGTCGACACACGGTCGACGACATTTTCAGGCGTCGTTTGTGTTTTGGCTTTCTTGGGCCGACCCTTCGGAGCTCCTGCTTCTAGATACCGTTGAAATTGAACTTCAATGGATACTTTATTGGCACGGGCATCCTCGACAATGTCGACGGCCGCGACTGCTAGTTCCTCCTCATCGTCGGAGGAGTCAGCCAGAATAAGCTTACGCTTACCCCTCCCTTGTTGTTGTTTTTGGGTTTTGAGTTTCTTCCGGGCGACGACTATCTCCTTAGCCAGGTTCTTAATGATGCGGCTGGATAAAGCATACTCAGGATCGGCTTCGTTGACTTCACCTATGGGTATCTGAGCTGGGTCGACTGTTGATGGAGCTGGTGCTAGAGCCGGTGGAGTTGTCTGTGGCACTGTTGGCTGTTGTTGTACTGTCGTCTGGGGGTCGACTACCTTGGCAGTCAGAGGTTTGACTGTGAGGTGTACCTGACTAGTGGGCACGGTCGGGGTATCCTTTGACACAAATGTGTTGATGTAGAGATTAAGCTCGTAGTCCTCCTCCTTCTCCTGGTCGGTAAGCGGCTCGATAATGGAGAAGTCGACCTGTTTGGTAGCCTCTGGGACTGGTATCTTCATCTTTTCCTGTCGGGTCAACTCTCGGAAAATCTGGTCGACCGTTGGGTAGTAGTCGAGGTCCTGTGCTTTGGGGTCTTGACCGTGCATATACCATACTGAGGTATGGTCCAGTTCCAACTGGATGTGAGACTCAGCAGGGAGGTTTCGTCGGATGTTCTGGGGCACCCTCCACCTCGTCGTGCAGACTTTCAACTGCTGAAACCAAGTGTCCAAGAAGACTTTCCCCTGTGCCAGCTCATGCAGGGTTCCTTTTTGTGAGAAAGGTTTAAACCTGTGCATTTCAAATCTTGTCGGCTCCCGGAAGACTGGACTGCCTTCCTGATAGATGTGGTACATAACAATCCAGACAATAAGAGATGGAAACTTGATTATACCTCCGACCTCTTGGCAGCGCTCGCAGATGGTTTTGACCATGTCGGCGACATAGTCTCCCCATCGGTAGATACTGCCGTCGGTGGCGATCGTGTCGACAGCCTCCAGCATTTCTAGTTTAAGGTCGTTGCTTCGACCAGCCAATGTGAGGGTGACTGCTATGATTTTAGCCACAATTTGTGGCGTCCTTGTCGCAATCTGGCTGATCATCAATCCCTTCGAGTTTTTCCCAGTGGGTGTGCCCGTAAGTTCCTGGACCAACCCTTCTTTGATACCGATAGGTACTGGACTGCCTTGGTTCGATAGACCTGTAAGCTTGGAGATAACATCCCCGGTGATGTTAATCAGCTGGTTGAAATAAAATCGACCGTTGTGGTAATGACTGATGATGAATTTAACCGCTGCCTCTTTCGTCCCACCGAAGCTTGCCATCAGTGGTGCGTTAGGGTATTGGAAAATGGTGCTCTTTCGGATTTTCTCAGTAGCCTGGGTCAGTTGGTTGTCCACAAAGGCACACTATTGGATCTCTTGCTAGAGTTTCTGAAATGGGCCTCCTGGACCTTTGCGTTTTTTATGTTCTTGAGTCTGTTAAGCAAGGGGGTGTCCTCGGCTTGCAACTCCTTTGCCTTGGCCGTAGCTCTGGTTAGTTTCGGTGCCATTGTGTCGGACTGGTCAGAGTTTTGACAGGGTTTGGGTGCTTTGGTCGATTGAGATTCTAGGTGCTCGGATGGAAATGGGTGTGGTGAATGAACCTTCGACGATCCATTATTTATAGGCGTGGATGGGGTTGAGTGTCGAAATGGGTGTATTAATGGCGGATTGGACAGTCCAACTACAATACTCGAGTGTGACTTAATGGAGGATTTGTTTCGGCGCTCGAGGCCATCAATGCGTGATGGGACTTTCGAAGTCGATGGTCGGTGTCGAGGGTGAAAACGGTCGGCCTGACTGGTCGACGAAGATGGTCGATGGTAGTGATGTCGGTGGTCGAGGTAGTGAGTTGCTGTCATGGTTTGTTGTCGGATGTAGTATTTTGTTTTTGGAATTTTTCTGTCTTTTTATAGGTTTTGGTGACAGTTACGGTCGTTATTTTTATTTATTTATTTATTATTATTATTTTTTTTCAGTTTTTGTGGCGTTTGAGTTGGGCTGCATTAACGAGCTTCCGGAATACTAGGCCCTGTAACATTTTCAGTAGAACTGAACCGTTGGGATGTATTTCTTCGACAACGTAAGGTCCCATCCATTATGTGTGTAATTTCTTGGGTTTGCCCTTGACTCGACTGTTATACAGTAAATCAAGGTCGTCGAACGAGAGGTTTTTGTTTTTGATGTTATGGTCGTGCCACGCTTTCTGTTATTGTTTGTGAATTTTATGATGCTGAATAGCCATGATTCGATGTTCTTCTAGCTTACTAAGTTGAAATAGTCGGTCCTTTCTTTCCTGTTCGACATCGACGTGTAGTATTTGTGCAATAATAGGTGTCTGCTGTCGAAAATGTAGGGGGACAACTGCTTCCTTCCCGTAAACTAGGCGAAAGGATGTTTGATCGGTCGACCGCTTATATGCTGTCCTATATGCCCAGAGAACTGCAAGGATTTTCTCATCCCAGTCATCTTTGTCGGTGCTGCATATTTTGGTTAACCCTTTTGTCAAATTTTTGTTAAAAGCTTCAATCGCACCATTCGACTGAGGATGATAGGCAGTGCTTCGTCGGTGGTCGATGTGAAATTGGTCGGTCAAGTTTTTGATGGTTTTGTTGATAAAGTGTGATCCTTGGTCGTTGATCAATGTGAGTGGGCATCCAAATCGGGTGATAATGTTTTCGTAGATAAACTTAGCAGCTACCTCACTTGAACATGTATCGACAGGTTCCACTTCTGCCCATTTAGTGACATATTCCACTGCCGTGATAATATATCTAGCACCTGATCGTTTCGCTGGGATAGGAAAAGGTCCTATGAAGTCTATAGCCCAAAGTTCAAATGTGAGACTAGGGTTTACAGATATCAAGGGCATTTCTGTGCTCAGTAGAGGTCGACCAAGTCGTTGACATCTATCGCATCGACTAACAAAGTTTTTGCAATCCTTGTGGATGGTCGGCCACCATAAGCCTGACTATTGGATTTTTCTGGCAGTTGTATCCGCTTGAAAATGTCCTCCGACAGGTCCATAGTGTGCTTCATGCATGATTTGTTCTCTCTCATGGTTGAGTACACAACGTCTTAAAATGTCGTCTAACCCCATTTTGTACAAAAATCCATTGATGAGGCTGTAGGGCGCAACCTTCATAGCTAGGATTTGTTTATTCTTGGTGTTCAGACCTTCAGGTGCCTGACTTGTCTCTAAGAACTAAGTGATTTCTGCTAGTTCTTCGGGCACTGCTTCGATGCGAAATAAATGTGCATCTGGCAAATCGTCGTCGATTCCGGTCGGTTCCTCCCCTGTGTCGATACGTGATAGGTGGTCGGGTCCGACATTTAGCTTTCCTGGTCGGACCACTACTTCAAACTCAAATTCTTGAAAAAGAAGTAACCATCGACAGATTCGTCCATGATGAAGGGGTTTATTAACAAGGTACTTCAAAGCTTGATGGTCAGTATAAAATATAAAAGGGTTGGCCAATAGGTAATTTTGATACTTATGGAGAGCAAAGACCATACCTAGGGCTTCTCGTTCAGTGGTTGAGTAGTTCCTTTCAGCTTTATTTAGTTTTCGACTGCTGTATACGATAGGGTAATCCATCCCATCATCCCCTGGTTGAGTAAGGATGGCTCCAATTGCAATGCTTGATGCATCAATATGTACATGAAATTTAGTCTACCAGTTTGGAAATTTAAGTATGGGTGCTTCGACCAGTTTTCTTTTCAATTTGTCGAAGGAGATTTGGCATTCCTCCATCCATATAAACTCCTGATCATCTTTTAGTAGTTCCTCCAGAGGGTAAGTCATATCTAAATAATGTCTGATGAATTTCCTGTAGTATCCTGTATGGCCCAATAGCACTCGAACCTGTTTAGGGTTTATTGGGGGTTTTAGGTCGAGGATGATTTTTATTTTGGCAAAGTCGACCTTTATACCGTCTTTGCAGACAATATGCCCTAAGAGTATGCCAATGGGAGTCATAAAAGTACATTTCTTAAGTTTTAAGGAAAGTTGTATCTGTCTACATCTCTCCAGCATAAGTCGGAGCCATGTGCAGTGGTCCTTGAGGGTGGAATATATGGTCCAATCGTCGAAGTACACTGCCATGGTCTTATAGATATACTCTTGGAATTTTTTGACAACAATTCATGAGAATACTGCAAGTGCATTCTTCAACCCAAAAGGCATAAATCTGTAGGCAAAGGACCCAAATTCACATACAAATGTTGTTTTATTTTGATCCTCTTTAGCAATGGGTACTTGATTATATCTAGAAAATCCATCTGTAAAAGAATAACATTCATGGCCTGCAACTTCATTCAGGATTTCATCAGCGTAGGGGGTGGGGAATGGATCTGTGAGTGTGACTTTGTTGAGCTCCCTAAAGTCGACACAAATTCTTAACCTGGTCGGGTCATGTTTCTTGGGTTGTATGACCATGGGAATTTCCCATTCCGACTGGTCAATGGGGTAAATAATTCCTGCTGCTAACATGTTGTCTATTTCCTTCTTAACTATCTCTTTATACTTATGAGCCAGTTTGTAAGGTCGTTTCTTGACAGGTCGAACATCAGGTCTAGTATCTATTTTCATTTCTCCCATTTCTTGTACTAACCCTTTTAAGTCTTTGTAATCCCTTGCAAAGACATCTTGGAATTCTTTCAGTAAGTTGATGATTTCGGTGGTTTGGTGTTCATTCCAGTCGTCTCCAATCTTAGCGATTTTTGGACGGTCATCGTTTGAAATGTCGACCTCCTTAGTTTTCACTTTGGCATCCAGCCACTCTGGTGCTTTAGATTCATTGATCAACTGACTTCCTTCTTGAAACTGTGAAAATGTAGCCGTAAAGTCGGCTGCAGTCGTTTTGTCTAGGTCTGGTTTGTCGGTGGTCTCGACTTTCAGGATTGAGTAGATCGATTTGGTTGTTTCAATGTGGTCGGTCTTCCACCTAAAGCTCTTACCTTTGGTGTGTTCATTTTCCAAGTGTAATCGTGTCGACTGTGATTTTTATTCAGCTTGTATCTTGTTACAGTCCTTGATTTGTCGATGGTCGTGGTTGAATTGTTTATCTGTCGGTTGAAGAAACTTTTTGATTTGGTGTGCTGTATCAGCTAATTTTTCATTTTGAGGTATAAACTGGAAGTCCTTAATAAAATTTGCTTTAATTTCAGGCCAAAAGAAGGTTTCTCCTCTAGCCTCCTCCATTTTATACCATTTAGTAGGCAATTCGGCTAGGGTTGAAGGGAACAAATGTGGCCAGGCTCGCTCATCTTTGTGTCCAAGCCGTCTCCACTCCTTTTCACAAAGCTTGATGTGTTCTTCTAGGTCTTGGCCTTGGACAAAGATAGGGATTTGAGCTTCCTGAGTTAGCTTTTTCCCACCAAATCGTTCAACAAAGAAAGTTGAAGCAGTTGTCCAGGTTTGCAATTTTGTCTGATGGGTGTTCCACCATCTAGCTGCTTGACCTGTAAATGTTTCCACTAAGCTTTGGAATCTGCCATGTTCTCCAATATTTTTAGATACTTGTTCAAGGTGCATTATTGGGGATTCTCTTTCCTTATACCTGGGTAGTTGGGTATTATGTAAATTGGTCGGTTGTAATGTAGGTCGTTCCCTGATTTTGTTTTCAAAGACTTTGGGGATAATCGATACCGTGAAGCACTGTAGGGTGGGGTTTTTCTGTACCTTTTGTACAGTCCAGCACCCTCTTACGTGTGTTTCATAATTTTCCATCTCCCAGTCATATAATTCAGCATTGGAATTGTAACCAATTGAGTCTTGGTTACCTAAGTGAAGTTCCCCATAAATGTTTGGCTCGGTATAGTCTGTATTATTATGAATCTGGTAAAGCTGTCGGACATCGACTTCCTCATCAATTGGTTTGGTCCAAGGTGCTCCTTAAGAAGGATTAATGGGTACGATGACTTTTTGACCATTTCCTTTTAACTTAATTTTTTCTTTGTCTAGAGATATGGAGGCTTTCCTCTTTCGTCCCCAAGGTCGACCAAATAGTGCGGGGAAGGAGCTAGATCCTTCTTTTGGGTCGATGATTTCAAAATCAACCTTAGTCGAGATTCCTTTGATGGTCGTGTCGACATATTTCCAAACCCCAATGGGTTCAATAAGGCCTTGGTCGGCGAGTTTTAGGTAAATGCCTGACTCATAGAGTCGGGGTCGGCCCATCTTTTCCCATGTATCTCTGGTCATGATATTTACCTAAGACCCGAAATCGAGCACCACTTGTCGGACGTGATAACCTTCGATTTCTAGGTCGACAAGTGGGTCGACATCGTTTTTATCTTTTTGATTGAGGTTACAAATGTTCTTAGTTTGTTTTCCATAGTTAGTCGTTTTTATTTCGTGTAATAAATCAATAAACTGGGCTACGAATTTGTCGGTTTGGATGAGATGTGTTAATTGCTGTGTCGTGCTAAGTTGACTGGGAATACTATCATCTTGCTGTGCAATGTCTTGAAATATGTGTGTGGCTTCTTGATAAGTTTGTTTTTCCTTCAGGGGATCTGGATAACCATTTGTGTTTTTAATTTTACTAATTTGTGGGTTATCAGGGCCTGTTTTTGTGCCTTGACGAGTGACAATATGCATATTTTTAGTGGTTAATATATCATGCTTTTGTACACAAGACAAGACATTAACATTCTTTTTATGATTGATTTTTTCTAACATGGTAGGACAATCCTCTAGAGAGTGATCGCCTACCCCACAATGCATATAGAATTTAAGGTCAGTTCTGTCCTTGTAAGGACAGTCTGCACATCTGTGTCCTTCTTTATAGCAGATGAAGCACTGGCTAGATCGACGTGGTCGGATGTCGCGATTCCCGACGAATCGACCTCTTCCTCCAAACCCTTGTCATCGATTGTCGTACCGACGCTCATATCGTCGGCCTTCGTATTGTTGCCCGTTCTATTCATTGGTAGTATTTTGCTCATTGCTCTGTGCCACTGCATTCGTCTGGTAGACCGCCTGATAGTTCTGTCTGTTTTTCAGGTTTAGTTGACAGTCGGCCGTATTGTGACTTTTTGTTTCGCAGATGGCGCACCAGGAAGCTTTTGCATTCTTCATGTTAAACGCACATTCCTTCGTAGAATGATCCCCAGTCTCCTGAAAAATATCACAAAATACTTTAGTTTGCACAAATCGGACGTCTTGTCGGCTGTATTCATGTCGAAAATTATCTTTTGTGTGTCCGTCCGTCGAACATTTTGTACACCAGATTTCTTGATTTTTGAGGGACAGTTCTTTCAAGGACTTCTGGACACTTTCCAGCTGTTCTTCTATCTTGTGGTCCGTCAGATAGGCAGGTATATCTTCGTCCATTTCCACCTGCAGAGCGTAGGTCAGCGCATCTTCATATGTCTTGAAAGTTTCCAGACTGATGTGTCTGCAGATTTTTTGTGATAAGCCTGCAAGAAACCATTGAATTAGCAATTGTTCATCAATAACATAATCTAATTGACTCAATAGGTCCTTCCAGCGTTTGTCGTAATCGCGAACAGTTTCCCCTGGCTTTTGCTGCGTTGTCTTGAGCTTTTTAGCGGCCAGGTGCTTGGTGTCTGGGGTCTTGAAAAAGGATAAGAACTGTGCTTTAATTTCAGCTTTCGTTGCTCTGGGTTGCCGTTCTAAAAAGGTCATATACCAGGTCAGAGCCCTTTTCCGTAAGGCTCCTACGAACTGAGCCATCTGTCGGTCTTCATCCTTCACCTGGTTTGTGTCCCAGATGGACTCGCAGACGAACCAATGCCGTCTGGGGTCTTCATCCCCCTCGTATAGAGGAATGTGGGCAGTTTCGTGACCCATGTCTGAGTCGCTGTCACTGCTATTTGACGGCGACGGAGGTGGGGGTGTGGGTGGTGGTGAAAGAGGTCGGGTCGTTGATATAGTCGAGCCTTAGGAGTTTTGGTCGACGGAACTTGTGCCTCCGTCGGTGGTAGATTTTTCGTCGTACAGTGGATTGTTGTTGATTTGTATTGTCGATGGTCCACTGGAACTTTGCGTGCTCAGGTCTGACTCTTGGATTTCTTCGAAAGATGTATGTGGCAGGGGGGGTGCTCCTTCATGTGTCGGTAAGAGCAAGTGGATACTCCGAAAGGATGGTGCCATTTGAAAGGTCACCCAATTCCCTTCGAGCGGTTGGCGTATAACAAGATGTCATCCCAGGAATGGTTCATCACCTAGTCAGCTCCAGATAGTAATGTCACCAGCTCGCAGTCGGAGGTCATCTTCAATAATAGTCTGTATTGTGGTACACGGATTTACTGGGGAAAGGGTTACTCCTTGGTCGAGGATAGTTATTTGGAGAGATTTAGGCTGCTCTATCCACACTTCTACTTCCTTAGGGGCCACCTCCTCTTCTACGCCCTCTCCGTGTTGGTCATGACCTGACTCTGGAGAAATCTCCTCATGGTCAGTCTCCCTAGGGTTTTGTCTTTGATGCATTTCTGCTGCTCTTTCTCGTCTGGCTTCCCTTCGCTGCTGTCTTTCGTCCCTTTCAATTTTCTTAATGTCCGACATACTTTCCTACAATACTATACCTTCGATTTCCCTGCGGTCGACTTTTCATTACTGGTGACTAATAATGGATTTTGCTCAACTAGGATCCACTATGCTCTTATTCTCGACACACGACCAGCTACCCCCCCATAGCCTACCCGACGATTTTTAGAAAGCCCGGATAGTTTGAATCACTTGCTCAGGAAGTATTCCCACTCCCTTTCTGCAATAAATTTCTCCCACTTCCTCTGCTTTTCCGGCCAGTTAGTGTTTGGGGGCTGTTCACACAGTGGTGATCTAGGTTCGACGATGTGTCCTGCTCCGTTCTCTATCAAGAATTTGAACAGCAAGGTCGGTAGGGAGCACAAGAATTGGTCGGTGAAATCTGTGTATAATTTTTCTTTGACATTTTCCACTGACGTCCTGTCTTCGATTGCTCGCTCCTCACAGAAGTCGTCGATGATTTTCTCAAACCACTCCGACAGATTTGTTCGTCCTTCTCGGAATAGTTTATCTAGCAACTGCTGTTCTTTAGTTGCGTTCAGTCTTCTCATCCAGAAGCTGCTTCAACAGTTGTGGTACAGACTCGACAAATTTTTCGTGTGTTTCTGTGAAAAATCTGGCTCTAGCTTCAGCGACTGTTAATCTGTTTCGTCGGGCGTAATTTTGCAAGTAGTTGCAACTTTACAGTTCCACCAGTCCTTGATCTCCTGCTCTGTTATCATATGTGAGCCTATATTTTAGACATGTACTACCGGCAACGGAACCAATGTTGTAATCTCATAGATCACATAAGGTTACCAATAATACATACTAAAACATAACCATAAATAAGAGACAAGAGACAAGAACAGATAGGAAAACAGATTATATTAATGTAGCGAGTTCATACAAGGCATAGAACTGAACTGAGTTCTTTCTTGGCTCAACAGCCTAATATATACCAGTTACAAACAGTTACAAAAAATAACTACCTGTCGGTTCGGTGAACCGACACGACTGTTAGTTAGGTCGACTAATCTTTTAGTTTAGTCGACCGACTGACTTAGTCGGCTGATCGACTAGTCGGCCCATCGACTCAGTTGGTTGACTAAGTCGGTCTTCGTTCAAGTCGACTTATGTCGACTTGCTCCTTCTACAACACCCACCATAGATATGATTCCACCTTTGATATTGGCCATTGAAAAATGCAGGTCCTACCACATTCAACCAATCTGGGAACTTATTTTATTCGTGTAATTTAAAATAATAGAATTCTTCAAGGTCATAGATCTTGATCTGCCATGAATCTCAGCCATCCAAAGATAAAACCTTTACCCGATTTCGCAATCGCCCATCCTAACTTGGTGAACAATAACACATGTGATATATAAAGAAAACATCATGAGAGATATATAGGATCTGGAAACAACAATAATTTGGCAATGCTACTGCAACTAATCACTGTATTTTCAATTGTAAGTTTAATTATATGTGTCGATTATTAAACAAAACAAAAAATGATGACTAGCCCCCTATTAAGCAAGCAATTCTACTTAGGTTAAGCTTCGAGAGGAAGATTTCTCAGTTTCCCCAATGGTTCACAATAAAAAACAAATATAGGTTGGACAGCTTCGATCATCTCAAAATATGGATCGGGTTTGATTTGAACCGTTAGATCATGAGGCCCAACAAGATCCTTTATGCTTTTCCCTAGACCGTTGATTTTAATCCACATTCATCCTTAGTCGTTGATCTTAGATCAAAGTTGCGGGCTTCATATTCACCAAATTTACATTCTAACTTCCATGATTTGGATTTCCGCAACAACCTTTTCACACAGTCAATCTTATGTAGAATCTTTCTGGATTGTCGATCCTGCATATCGCTGATTGTGGATCACAAGATTCCAACTTTCCCAAAGTTAAACCTCTAATTTTCCACTTCCTCCGTTCCAAACCGTTGATCTATGTCGAAGCGATTATGAACCATCGATATGAAACTGCGGAAAGTGGAAGGAGGGATTCTAACTTTTCATGAGCAAACTTTTATCTTTCCGCCTTCGCTTTTCTTTTTCCTCTTTTCTTGACTGTTGATTGGTGTAGAAAACTCCATGACCGTTGGATATTGAAACTACGGAAAGCGGAAGTCGGGATCTAACTTTTTCATTACCAAACCTTGATATTTATGCTTCCTCTTTTTTTCTAGATCGTTGATATATGTCAGAGCAATTCTTAGCCGTTGATATGAAATCAAAAGTGTACCTTTTATGTAAAGAATGTTTCCAAGGTCGCACCTAAGGATTTTTTACCAAATTGATACTTCAAGCTTAGGAAAATCCTTCTGCTCAAGCTTCTAGGAAAGACTAGGTATGTAGGGAGGGCTTATTTGAGTTGGGAAACAAGTGTAAGTGTGCTTTTAAAATAAAATAAGAAACAAGTGTAAGTGAGCTTTTAAAATAAAATAAAATAAAGAAGGAGGGGCCCTAAAATGTAAAAAAAATTGGGGAAGCAGTTGCAACAACAACACCTTCTTAACCTTATCATGTCCTTCATTGATGTTTTTAAGTACCTTATTCCACATTTATAACATATGTACACTGCATAACCTTGGTGAACTCTAATTCTTCCAAACCACATAGTATTGCATTCCTAGCCATTGCATTGCATTCATACTATCTTTTGTCAATGGCCTTAACTAGTAGGGTCTTGGGAACTTTATAGCCATTCTCAATGGATTTCCAAATATCAACTCTAAGATCATACTGCAAGTACACTTCTATTATTATGCTCCATAAGGTGTAATTTGATCCATCAAACTTTGGTGCTCTCTTCGTAGGGGGTCCTTCCAAGCCTACAACAACAAAAAACAAGACATACTTAGTGTGAATGGAGTGTATCCATATTTATTTCCCACGAACAAACAAAAACTTGCACATATTGAAACATTAAATGTGTGGATATATAAGAAACTATTGAAAAATATTTATAGTGACTAGATGAAGATCTAGTACATTTTTCCTTGTAGGAAATTTGACCACTTAATTAGGCAATTTGACCACTTAATTAAAATTCAAAGTGGATTCTTTAAACTAGAACATGGGGCATGAATCATGGTATTCTCAATATATATAGAACGTTGGTGTGATTTAAGATTATACAATTTTTTTTCGCAAAACCTCAAATTCTAGTAGGTAATTTAAAAAATAATACAATACATAAACACACAATAGAATATACATATCGTAGAGTCAAAGCTTAGATAATAGGAAAGTGGTTCGAAAAGAAAAGGAGTATTTCCTTATCTTATTGAGTCCATTTTTAACACTAAACAATGATAAAGTCAACTATTTTATTTTAGGTGCATGTTTAAAGAGGCTATCAACACCATAAGAACAACCATCAGGAGTTCCTTTATCGATCTAGTTATAGTATTCTTCGCCTTCATCCATTCATCAAAATCTCGTTCCTTTAAATGTATGTTATCCCTTAATTATTCTTTTGACCTTAGGGGCATCAGGTGGACCAATTCCTAAGATATGACTTTATCCCTCTAATCCATTGAAGGCACTGGATTTACTTCTAAAAAAGCTCAATATTGCTTATGCCCCATGAGTTTCCTTCTAGTAACTGGCTAGGCCTCTCATGTTTCCTTAAAGAAACACTGGGGAAATTGGAAAATTTTCCAAAAATATAAAGAGTTTCATTAATTGTGAATTCAATATTAATAGGTTTTTAATATAGAACATATATGCGTCGACACAATTAAGACCCAATATACCAACCACCTTGTCCAAATTATGCAAGTATTAGTTTAGGCAATTACAGTTGGTAAGGGGAACCACATGAATAATATCGTACCATTATGCTGGATGAATTGTGAACCAATCAACTAGGTTTTTACATCCCATTTTTTATTAGGAACCTCCTATTGTCTTTCCAATAATGACTCAAGAACTTAATTTGATGAATTATCCTTTCCCTTCAAGTTGGAGAAGCAATGGAAGATTGGTTTCTTATCAATGTCCTATATTGGAGTAACCCAGTACTTGGTGAAGGAGGTACTACAACAAAGACTCTATATTTATTGTTATCCCTTTTAATACATAGAGTATCCCTATTCTTCCCAATCACCCCCACACAAAAAAAATGTATTGGACATTACATGCATTCACTAGTGTATATGGTGGAGGAATAATCTTACCCTGGAATGTAGTTATGTAGGTGATAAAAAAATTGGAATCCCTTTTAATTATCACATTTATTAGTAGAAATGGGTTGAGAAAGGTGTTTCTTGCTTATTTGTGTGTAGGTGTGCTGAAGTTGGAATGACTTGGAGCAAGGGAAAAAGTGGTATATATTTCTCCAGACGTTGAAATTACTTTTGAAGTTTCCTCCTCCATTTTACGTTGAGCAACTTGAAGCTAATGATGAGGAGGACAAGCAAGATTTGTTCACTAGGACAACCCCATTATGGATATTATTGGAACACAATAATGTAGTTCACTAGATCCCTTGATTTAGTGTTGGGAAAATTTAAACACACTCCCTCCAATGTTATGCTTCATACATTATGGTTGGATAACATTGTGTATTAAGCATATCATGCATCAAACAATTCTCCATCTTTTGGTCGTACTTAAATTATCATGTCAACTAAGACTAAGGTATCATCATTTCAATTGTTTATTCTAGATATACTTTTTAATGTTTCTTCCAGATTTTTCTTACTCCCTTTACTTCATGTCTTTCTCTACCTAATATATACTCATTTATTTGATTGACAATTTTTTTCTCTCTCAAAGGTAATGTATTTAAAGACTATAATGACCAAAATTTAGAGTATTAATAGCCTTGACTAACTTCCTAGTTTTGCAACTATGTATAAAGTCTTAGTTAATAATTTTGGTTTAGTTTATGATATGGAGCCAAATCATATGTATTCCACTTTTAGATTTACATACATCATAAAGAATCACATGTAGGTAACCATTATCAAATTTATCTAGTCATTTCCCTTATACATGTATTATGGGCAGTGCCATTTCTTCCTAAGTTAAGTTCCAACCCATATCAAATAATTTCCTTGACAACTTATCCTATTAGGTATTATGTACCCTATTTCCTTAGAAAATATAATATTTTCCCGAGGGAAAAATTTATAGTATTAAAATTGGGCCCTATTTAAATAAAATATTTAAGTACGTCCCTTTCCCATTCATTCCTTGTGTAATGTATTGCTTTTGAGACAACAATGTATAGAGTTCAACCTCATTTCCAAATACTAAAATACAACATTTATGGGAATACTAGGTTGACACGGAAAGGATTTATTGAAGTCAATTTTGACCAAGTTCATATAAATGTCCTTGTTCCTCAAAGGGGGTCTTCCAAATTCCAATTCCACCTTCATCATATGATAAGTCATTGTCATCATTACGTCATGAGTAATTATGGCGATAGTTTTATAATTTCAAAGGGTTATGGATTTAGAAGTATGTAATTATCAAAATCCACCAGAGGCCAACATGTGTACCGCCTTGATGCATTTTATGGGCGTCGTCACTTGAGGGAAGATTCGGGTCATTCATATTGATTTGGCCAGTGATCACAACAATTAGTGGGGAAAGAAACATGAATTACACCCCGCGGAAGGAAGGCAGTGCAGATGACTGATATTAATGTCCACATAGATCGTGGTCATGTAGGGATGACTTTTTGCGGGGATATGGTGCACGAATGACCTAGATCTTTCCCCATCTCTAGATCGTACCCATCGGAGGATGCAGAGACATTTGATGAAAATGGGACTATGCCAACAACAAGGATCACAGGATTTAGCAGCATCGACGGTCCAAATTTTATTTCATGGAGAGGGTAATCGACATTCCTATCGGCATTCACTAACAATAGGTAATTTATTATGAAATCTTAAATAAAGAAAATTAGTGTTTGAAAGGCTTACGGAATTGACAAGGGAAATAAATTGCTTCTCAACGAATACCCTGTGATCGACATGTGCTAGTAATTACAAAATATAAAAGACACTCATATAGATTGGGATCTCTTGTGAGTGTGTCATCCATTTTTTGAAAAATGCAGTGCATGGATTTTCATCTCCCTCCAGTTTTGATGTTTTTAAAAAATCCTAGTGTAATCCCTATTGTTTATATGCGAACATAACCTAATTGCGTTCCATGTGATTTCTTTTGAAAACCAGGATTTTCTCCCAAGTGGAGCATCTTGCCAAGGTAGCCATCTCATTTTATCTTAGTTTGAGGGAGGAAGCCATGAAAACTCGACGTGGTGAGGGGTAAGCTATAGTTTCATCTATTCCATCTTGCAATTTTTTTGAGCTCCATGCTTTTTCCTATGATTTATCAAGAAAAATGTTTTTTTTTGTTTTGCATCTTTGTAATTTTATTTCTCAAAAGAGTTCAAAATTACAACTGTATAAATATACCAGGCATATATTTTGATGGCCCTGATATCCTTAATATGATATGTCCTCAACATGGCCATGTTATCCTACAAAAAAGTAATGTATCACTTGCCGTTACATTGACGTATTTGAAAGTTCAAAATACAATCATGGTCATCCCTCGTTGTTGCATCTGTGCAATCCATAACCTTCATGAGCATACAAGGAACAACTGTTGGTGAATATTTTAATTTAAATGCATTCGTTGGACTTAAATGGAGAAGGACACTTACCTAATTAAAAACAAAATGTTTCTTTCAATGGAATTCTTAATCACAAATACATACCATACCATCCCTGATTATAATCATGCCAAACAGACCATGAATTTCTGTGAGATTTTGTGTGTCCTCATTGCTGATAATTGATCTTAGAGTCACAAGTTTAGTTTCTATTAAAGCATTGTTGTCACACTTAAATATGGCCTAGTTATCTTGCAAAAAAATGATGGATCATTGTGTCTTGTGGAGGATCTTCTGCTGCAGTTCCTGTATACATAAATAGTCTATGACAATATTGGTATGTATCGCATTGTTAACTTTAAAGATTGTATATCTAATATATGTAAGGCAGCGCCTCCCCCACACATTGATTGTTCTTGTTTCCATGCCCCGTCGAAGAAATCCCACGGGATATAGTTATTGAATGCTAGTCTTTTTTAATCATGCAGACATCTTTGATTATTTTGCATGTTGGTTTTTTATTCAATCTATTAGTTTTGCATAATATTTTGAAAGGGTAAGGATGTGTTCAGACATGGGGTTTTGTTTTGTCTTGTAGTTTATTTCTGAATCTGTATGCTCAGATATAACGTCCTTTTGTACATCTTTATGCTTTTTACTTCAACGTACTTTTAATGATTATTGTGATTTCATTGTTCTTTAATACTTGTATACCTTACTTTGTTCAATTTTTGCAATCCATATTTGCGGGAAGGAAAAGGGCATCAAATATTCAAAAATAGATCACTTTTACGTAGGGTATATAAAACCACATAGGAAAGGTACACTTCCAAAGAAAATGGCAATAATAGACATGACACAATTTAACATAAACATTTAAAAAACAATGTTTAATTAAAAAATACCAGTATACAATTGTCAACAAAGATTTATTAACATACTTTACCATATGAGATAAAATGAGGAAAATAATCCCACAAAAGATAGCATCATATTACATTGTCCCTCAACAATGTTAATCTAGTTACTATAACAGTGACAACAATGATGATGAACATAGTCCTGAGAATAAGGTAGAACAATCAATGCAAGGTATGGTCACTTCACGACTTGATATTTTCCACAAAAAGTACTTAAAATTTTTCTATAATGAAACAATATTGTTGTTTAAATTGGTATGGTTTATTTTTCTAGTAAACATTCAGCAAGAACCATCAGTACAACAAGAGCATGGTTTTTAGTAGGAACCATCAGTACAACAAGAGCATTGTTTTTAGCAGGAACCATCAGTAAAACAAGTGCATGGTTTGGGAGGGTCAAGTGCATCTAACCAAGCCATTATTGAAACAATTTCTAAAAGAAAGGGTAGAGGACAAACAAAATGTCTTTTTTGAAATTCTTCAGAGGGCACTGCATTACCAAAACTTCAAGTTAACAAAAGGGGCCAACCTATTAGTCTAGGGTTAGAGAAATTTACTTCCTGTATATGTGTCCTTGAAAGAGAAATTGTAGGAATTAAGTTTAGGGATTGGAAACAAGTGCCCGAAGTGTTGAAGAAAGACATATGGAATGTAATCAATGTGAGCATCAACCAATAATGATTAGATTTGTTTTTTTAACTATGTTGATGCATGTTGACCATGTGTGTGACATATTGGGTTTCAAATAACCATTTGTATCTAAAAATAAATTATTTATCTATTACAGAGTAACTTCCAAGTAAATTCTTCAGCAAAAAAGTGGTGTATACAGTAATATCTCAATGCCTATGAAATTATAGATATCGTTTGTATAGAAAATACTATTTGAAATGCCAAACAGATGAGAAGAGGATGGCAAATGTTCCAATTGAATTAAATGAAATAGAATGGATTGAATTTGTTAGAATACGATCTGACCCTAGATTCAAGGTAAAAATGAAAGATAAATATGCACGTTATAATAAAATGACATGTGATTTTAAATACTTCGTTATACAGAAAAATATATTCTAAGCATCCACATTTGTTATTGAGTTGCAAGAGAAGGAAAACATAAATAAGGAAAATAGGTCAATAGAACAAGATACCCACACTTATGGTCATAGAGGTTACTTTAAGGTCGAGCATGACCTTATAAGTTGTAATGGATTGTTTTTTTTTTGTTCACAAGTAGCAAAGATAAACGTAGTCATGGGTAACATTATATCAAATAAATTTATCCACATTGTTTCATTTTTCATGACTAGAAACAAGCTCACAGTCCAGATGATGGGCCTATAAATAGGGTTCAAATGTAGGTGAAATTCCATACAAAGAAGGTTGGCACTCCAATGTCATCATCTATAGAAATGACAATACTAAGTTCTCAACCTATTCTTGTATGTATTATTTAGGATGTATTTTTTAATATTAATTTTTTTTCTAATATTAATTGGTTGAAATGTTTAACATTGCTAGAAACAAATTGTATCGGAACAATCAAATTTCAATGCATATGCAAAAAACAAAGATTCCCTCTCTATAGTGTTGGGGCCCAAGGGGAGGGGTTGTGTAAGTGGGGTTGGCTTGGGAGTCACTCTAATTGAATTATTTAGAAAAGGTTGTGCCTATAAGATGGAATTGCTTAAAAACACAACATGGGGATGGGTATAACAAAATGCAGTAAAAGAAACACTACCCACTGCATAAAAAAAACTGCGCACACAGAAAAACAAAAGATATTTTAAGGTAGGTTGAACCCATTTTCATGGCCATACTTAAATTGTCAATTTTCACTTTTTTTATATGGGCAGAGTGATGTCAAATGCTTAAACATTTATGATTTTAAGTTCTAATAGGAAAAGGGACATAACAAAATTTGCATATATCAGTATTTTTACTAAGAGTCATATCTAAATGCATTTATACTTGGTTTTCATTAATAATACAATTCATTATTCAACATCGACGAGAGTACCTACATGATCAATTTCTCATAATTTACAAAATTTCCCCTTAGACAAGCATATGAAGAAGCTAATTCAAGAGTCAAAAAGGAGTTCCACTACTGTAGAAGACAAAATACTCGAAGAAGCTGTCAAAATTTGAGTTCTTGAAGTTCACAAAGAGAGACGTGGTTGAATGTCAATAAAAAATTGTTCCTCTTGTTGCAGAAGCTGCGAGGAAAATTTAGTATCCATGATGGGTTGCTGCTCGAAGTTGGTGCCTCCAGGACTCCATGAAGACAATCGCAATTCAGTATCTAGAAAGGACTGATCTTCATTCTCCCTAAATAATTGTAATTCAAGATTCAGCGAAGCTTGTAGGTTATTTTTGGTGACATAAAAAATTGTTTGAAATCTCTATAAGAACATCGAAATATGCTCTCGTTTCTTTTCTAGATGATTAATACGATCCTTCAAAGCTGAAATCTCCTCTACATTTCGTTAATCTATTTGTATATGAGCATACCATTCTCATACATTAGCCATAGAATCCACATGTTGGAAATAATCAACCATGTAGTTAATAGTTGTGAAGAAATTGGATATGGACCGGCACGGAGGAACTGCACAAAACTAATTATGCACTCAACCATTGGTTGAAGTCTCGACCAATTTAAAAGCTTAGTTACCAAATCCAATAATATTTGTAATTAGTTTCCAATCATAAATAAGTTTAAAAGGTAATTACGATTTGTGTGTCGCCAGAAGATGGAAAGGACACAAAAGAGAGGCTACCTTCATTGCATAGGATAAAAACGAACCAAAATGCCTAGATTTTCTAGCGATTTTGGTTATTAAATTCGGTGAAATTTAGATTTGGAGATTGTAGTTTGTGGAATCATGCAATTTCAGCAATCACAATGGTATTTCCTACCCTAAATGCCACATTTTAAAACTGCCAATATCGTTGAAATCGAGATTTGAATAATAGAAACTACAATTTCAGTTATTTTTACACCTTTAGGATTCCGGCAAAAGGGGGGTTTTTGTAAAAATACATTCATAATTTATTCGAGAGCTTTGAATTCTATGCGCTTACAATTCAGATGAAGGAGATTTCAATCACCTTTTTATCCAGTCTGTCACCAATGTCAAATATTCTGATAGGTGTGTCAGTTACTCTCTCCACGAAATGAAAACTGGATCGTCAATGTTGCTAAACCCTGTGATCCTGGTTGTTGGCGTATTCCCATTTACACCGCATCTCTATGCATCCCCCGATAGGTATGATATAAATCTGGTGGAATATCTGGGTCATTCATGCACCATATCTCCTTTATATCCCCCACAAAAAGTCATCCATACGCGAACAGATGCGATTAGAACCCCAAATGATCTAAGTCGTCTGCACTACATTTTTATGTAAGTGTTTGAGACAGCTAGAAATGGATATGATATTTGGAGCTAATCCAAAGGAGCTAAATCTAATAAGAATATTTCATTTTAGTCATGGCATGTGACCAAAATTGTAGAACCAAGTGCTATAAATGATAACAATGGAAAACCATTGATCTAGCTTTATATGATCACAATGGATAGAGTGCGGGTGAGATGCAAGGGAGATAAGAAAAAGTGTAAATATAAACAAAAGGAATATTGGGAGATTAATGGATGATGTCGATAGATCCTCAACAAAGTGATACGATGTTAATGGGTCTTGTCAACGAGTTAGATAAGACAAAAAGGGACACTTGCTCCCCATTGATTGAAAAGTCATCATCAGGTTCCTTTCTATAAAACCACTAAACCATCAGGAGTTGTGTTTTAATTGAACCATCCCATATGTTTATCCTGGCCATGTAAGCTTAATAAGAAGAAAACAAGTGTTTACCTATACCCGCGCCTAAAATGGCGCTAAGTTAGTTTTAGCCAACTGTCCGTTAATTTTAATTTGGAATACATTGATAAGCTTGTTTGGACTATTTTTATCCCTAATTTCAATTAGATAAGAAGAATCTAAGATCGAACTAGTTTACCTGTCCACAAATGCATCTGCAACAATGAGATTTTGACCATCCATCTACCGGGTTATTCAAAAAATATTTAATATTTCCTAGTCATTCAGTTTTCCTGAGAAAATGAAGTTGTGTACCCTCACTCATACCATCAAACGTGTCTGATAGAATTCAAGTGCATATCAACGCTCAAACATGGCACACCCCTCAAAAGTTGCACAATATAAAACAATGTTTACTAGTGATGAGCATATTGTAGATAAATACAGAGATATATACGATACCAAAATAGAAAATGTCGACCTAAATGTCATATTGCAGGAGGCAGAATCACAAGCCAGTACCCAACAATTCCAATTTTACCTATGGGGTTCTAACCTCGTCGTAGCAGTGTGTCCTCGGTCAATGCATTTTCCATATTTGTAGCCTAGTGTTCCAAACAGTATTATCCTAGTAAAAAGGCTATCATGTTGCCAAACCTATATACCACCTTATGAAATATAGAAACCCACAATATGCAAAGAATGTTTGGTATTCCAGAATATTTGAAAATGGAAGAGATTCATGAGAGAGCCCCAGGGTAATTTTTAGGGGCGAAATTTCGCTAATTGGCTATGTTTTGGGTTTTTTTCAACAAATAAATTCGTTATTTGGTCATTTTTAGTGTCTAATATCGCCTATATTTACATAGAATATTTTTTTATCATAATATTCGCCAAAATTCACACATTTCAATGTTAATTTTATGTTTCATATTTAACATTTGCCTACCTATCTATAAACATGTTTTTTCAATCCAAAACAATCGCCTAGAATACTATACTTAAGTATAATATTAGAATCCTTAAAAAATACCCTGGAGAGCCCTGTCATCCTCCTATCAAAACATTATCCCATCCAACATAAACATTTTTCTCTTGCAAAATTAAGAGAAGGGAGTTCCTATACCTAACACGCCCCCCCCTCAAGATATAGGTCCTTTAAGTTGAAAAGGTTGGAAGAAATACAATATTTGGAAATTTTATTGATCCACCTGAAATTAACAACAGATTATTTTTCTTATGACCCTCATGGGATTATATCAAAACGGAAAACTGATAACAAAAAGTTTGCTTAAGAACCTAGTCCAAGACTAGAGTGGCAGAACATAGAAAATATGAAAAGTTGGGAGGAGGTTTAGATGGCTCTAAAGAGAATGAGAGAAGAGAGGATCTATGAACAACAGTTCTAAAACAAAACAGAAGCTAAAGAGATATCTTCAAAGATGGAGGTAGACGATATTATCCAAGACCACTCAATAAAGAAATCTAGGACTTAAGAGGAGGAAGTGGAAAAAGAGAAGAATGTAAAACTGCCCAAAGAGATAACATACATGATACCACATCTTCCCTACATAGGATGAGGACCAACAATAAAATTCACACATTATCCTACTCTAAAATTCACAGAACCAAGGATGCTCCAGATTGCAGCATTAGAGTCACCTTTTGCGGGTCTAATACATGTTCCTATTGATTTACAGACTAAATATAATGGCTTAAGTAAAATGAATGCGAATATGGAAAAGGATACCAGACAAGAGACAGGAGCGTCAGGTAGGAGGTTACTAACAACAACTGATAACCAAAATAATAGCATAACATGGTATGTAGTACAACCCACAATCCCAAACCCTACCAGCATGAAAGGTTATAGAGTTGATGAATACCAAGTAGACTTCAACAAGTTTGAAAAATCAGACAAAGTGGATTTCTTCAAGAAAACTAGTGATATGATCTACAATGAGGTGGTGCAGTTTGTCAACATGGAAAGAAAATTCAGGACAGTCCTAAAGAAATTTGAAGAACTCTGGAAGGCAGAGAAAGTCATAGTAAAATCTAAACATATGACTATCAAGAGTTTAGAAGAGAAGATATTAGCCTCAATGTGAACCCAAGAGATGTCTCACATGTTGCAGCTATTCTGAAGGGAAAATATAATCATATATTCTCCTTAAGAGGAAATTGAACATCCCAGCAATAGAACCAGTACAAACCCTAGAATTAAGGCAGGCAGATGAAGAAAGTGAAAAGAACTATGCAACTATGCTTTACTTCCAGAAATTAGCTAAAGACATGGGAGAATAAATTAATGAGATGAAGTTACGCATAACTACCTTAAAAATGCAAAATACTTCTATATCCCTTGAGCAAGTTACTCAAAGTATATATTACATTATTCAAGAAGGGAACCAGCCCGCAGGAGCTGAACCAGAAGCGAGAGAGCCTAAGAAGTCAGATTGGCAAGTAGAAGTGGTTGATGTGGATGAAGACTCACTCCCCTGACAAGAATATTGATAAAGATAGTAAAATCAAAGAGCTGGAAAGTGATGTAAAGCATAGAGAGGAGAGGATAGTGTTGTTAGAAGGGGAGATCTCAAAGAAAGATGATGAAATATATGGTCTCAAGAAGCAAAGGGATGGTCTTAAGAGTGAAATAACCAATATGGATATGGATATAGATGAAGATTCACTTATCAGAAGGAAAAATAAATCCTTATGGGAAAAGGTATATCAATTGATAATGAATGGATGGGATAAATTTTAAGTTATACAAGAGGAAATTCAGACATGTAAGACCATCAAGAACAATATGAAGAGAGTAGAAATAGAACTAGGGAATATGCCAAAGCTATCCAAGCAAGTAATATATTACTTAAATAGTAGGAGTAAGAGTCAGTTGGAACAATTGTAGATATCAAGCAAGACTCCAATCATAAAAATGTCCAACCAAATGATTTTCAAGGAAACTTTCCTGAAAAGAGAAAATATTAGCTTATAGATGTTGAATAATGATATAAGAAATTTCAAGAGTGTGTTTGAGAAAGTAATCAAGTTAGGACTACCCCATCCATGGGATGGAAATGGGGAAGTTCTTACTAAAGAAGAATTTAAACAAAGGCTAACTCAAAAGAGGAATGAAACACCTTCCACCAAGTAGTTAGAAGGTGTAATTTTGGGAGAATGGGTAATTGAAAAGGTCAGCCCACAGTTCCAAATGTGGATGACCTTGAAGAGGTTATTCAAGGATCTAGATCTAGTTTCTTATACTAACAATACATATGCATAACTTTCATTGGATGCTCTGAAAACTCATAGAATGCCAACATGGAAATACTAGAAAACAGTGACAATGTACTCTAAATTACTTGCACCTCAATTGCCACAAAATCTTGGGAAATCCTTAAGTACACCAGGTGTTACATCAGGGAGTCAACAGTATCAAACAGTGTTAGCGAAATTCATGAGGTATCCATCACCTGTATATTTCAGGCCACAAGCAAGGAAAATGAATACACTTGTGCGACACACACATCCAGTGAAGAATCCTGCAACTCAGCAAACTGATCTAACTCAAATATCTATGAGGGGACATGTGTCTACAACTAAAGGAAGAAAGAAAAGTACAGTTAAGAAGACAAACTGAAAATTGTGCGCAGGAGTCAGTAAAAAAGTAGAATGTAAAAAGTCAATTTTTGTAAAAGAGTCATAAGGTGAAATTTTATTACAAGTCACTTTAGGCTCAACCAGATTTAGTTAGATTTTGAAGGATATATATTGTAGTACAAGCCATGAGCTCGATGATGGAAATTTTAGATTCATTAGTATTATGTCGTTATAGTTGAGTTGGATGAATACTTTTTCCCTGTAATAATTTTGTCATAGATTAAGGATACGTAGTCACACAAAGAGTTCTTCCTCTATTTTTGTCCACTGTAATATTGTTCCATTGTGTATGAGAGCGTTGATCATGAGATGATCAATAAAAATTGCAGCAATAGATTTGGTTCCAATTTAGTATCGGTGATGTTTTATTGTGATTAAATGTTGACTGCTATGTCAAAAATTCAAAATTTTATTTTCTTTTGTCATAAGCTTTAAAGCTTTTATGTTGGTACACCAATGTATGGAGTTCTTACGCTAGTGTTGTAACCATGGATGTCTTGTTTCTCAAAAATTCTCAAAAATCCTCATGTAATGCCTTTCTTTTTGTAAATAATTAATGAATTATGTATTTTACAACTCAGTACATTTATATTATGTCTCAATTTAGGAAATTCGCTCGTTGGTGCTTAAATTCACAATTTCACTTCCTCTGTTAAATATACATTCACTTCCTTATTGTTTTGTTATGCTCTATAGAATTCCTCTACAATTCACCTTTACATCTTAAAAATGTTAATAAACCAATTGATTTCCCAAATAACTCAAAAAAATTATTCAAATTCATATAAATTTCAAGATATATCTCTAATATATCTAAAACTTGAGCCCAATCATGCCTAGGTGTGGTCTATTTTCAACCTAGTCCACATCTGGGAACTAAAATAAACATGTTGTTTTGGTTTGGAATAAAGTTAATAAAAGAAACGGAGGACATTATGAAACATACATGAATGTTCTAATGTGGGTTGTCGAAGTGGTAATGGAAAAAATGGAACGTCATTTGGTTGAATAGAGGAAGGATCATCATAATATTATGAGAGACTCCTCTGGAAAGTAGTAATAATGGGAAAATGAATTTCACTCAATTATGTCTATTGTAGCAACTAACTTCACCCCCTTGAAAGTGGAAACAGTTGGTCATATTCATCAATACAATGTGAAGTAACTTACTAATCCATACCCCAAATGGAAAATTTACTAAAGAAATAATAACACTTCCCCTGCACCCTCCCTCCTCCCCCACACCACTCTTAATTTCCCATACCCAATATAAGTAGGTCCCATAGAACTATGGCTTAATTGTGAGATTTTATGTAGGAAGGATTGTTATGAGGACCATGTACATTGTCAAAGGAGGAATGCTAGCGTATCAAGGCGTAAACATAGTCATTTACAGCTCATGGACCATGCACACTATCCAAAGTATTACACATGTTATATATAGGGAATATTTGGTATATGTGTGTTGCATGGAAATCATTAAAAGGGTTTTTTCATTAATTGTGGTTTCACAGCATCACTTCACCCATGCTAATGAATATTTGGCACACATGTTCCATACGGGCATCATTTTGAGATTTTATGGAATGTGAACGGTTCTTGGAACCTTGTCGATGGTTCTTGGGCCTTGTAGATGGTATGAAGTAGAACACCACAATCGTAGGGACTAAAAGAGGATTTTACAAGTTATGGACTATGGACTTGATCAAGATCACCACATAATCCTTCTAAAGGAATATTTGTCTTGTAGGTGTTGTATGGATTCCATTTCAAGGTTTTGAGCATTGCAGATGAGGAAAATTAGTAGTCATCTTAATAAAGTGTTGGAGTATCATATGCAACAGCTTTATCGCTGAACTCACCATAAAAAGATGAGGATCAAAAACACCATTGATAATATTTCCAACCATGGTGAGCAGACAAGACAAGAATACAGTAAGAAACCACTTGTATAGGTGAAACTTTCAATATCTTAGCTAAGAAGTAAATTCCAAGGGATCTACAACCAAGTAAGATCCAAATTTCTATCTAAAAAGAAGGAGATTGTCCTATTAACTATTAAACTAGTTGTTAAATTAAACACCTAACTCTGGGAGTAAGTTGCAGGAATCTAGCTTCATGAATCTAAACAAGTGGAAATCACTTTCATTTTGTACTACATCCTAACGGCTCTTGGACGAGTAATCTTACAATACACAATATATACTTGGGGAAGACAAGGGCTAATGATCCCTCACAAAATACATCACAATAGGTATGACACAACCTGTAATTCAAGAGTACCTTTACATCTACTGAATAACTGACCTGTTCAGTCGATGGAACTAATGAACCACACATTCTAAGTTGGTTCGATGTGTCAAGAAGAGGTCATGTCACACACTCAACCTATTGATTGATCAGTCCCCCACTTTTTCTACCTTAATGGACACCATATCAGTCAGAATAAGAGGGCCCAAGTAGATTCCATACACTTACTTGAGTATAAAAGGAAAATATAACGAACAAATTTGGTAATTGTGACCAAGGAGTGTCAAATTTTATCCAACTCCACATTGTTGGAATCCCAGAATACCCTAAGAAATGTAGGGAATGCTTGGAAGAATCAATATGTTCCTTCATTTCTACTAAGAGTGAAAATATTCACATACTACCAGTAGATTAAACACAAGTTGAAATGGGGAATGCATTCAATACTAATGTATATTTATGTCAAAATGACAATTTAAAAGGGTAAAGTTTCCTTCCTCTCCCACTTAATTATAAATATTGGGATTCGCAAATACAAACATGCAAGCCATAATTTTGGAATGATATGATCTCTCCCCCACAACTAGCAATGACTATGACTATTACAAATAAAATGTTTCCCATATGGAGCAAATGATGCAAAAATTTGACTGTAGATGTTTTAAAAATTTGCAAAACAAATTCAATACAAATTCAGACCAATGAGCAGGGATAGAGGCAAACATAGATTCCAAAAACATCAAAATATAGCTGCATAGTAAAATAAATAAACTTCCATTTGTAAGGATACAAGGGACCCTCCTCGGATGTGGGTGACTTTGGGACACAATTGGTGCGTAGGGATTGTGACACAGATCAGTCAATTTGTCCTCCACACGACATGCCTTAAACTTGCATGCCCTGACATTAATTTGATGCATCTCACAATGTTGGGATGGTTATTTTTCCTTTCCTAGATCAGGGACGAGTACAATGGCAATTATATTTCTATGCAACATTCCTATGGCTCCATTGGCAGACTATTTCAGGGAACTTGGTAAGGAATATTTCTGTTTTTTGGTTTTTCGGAGTTGGCATTTGGATTATGTTTCCACTCTGCAGCCCACTAAAAATATTTCTTTGGTTCCATTCAATTTTGAACGTGTTGGGGGGCTCCCTCTCATTGATCTTTTAGCATCCTAGCTCTACATTGTACATATTTGGTTTTTTTTAACACAATTTTTTGGGTATATTTCTCATTATTTGGGTGCAACTATGTCCAGATGACTTTGTGCTACTCTCATTTGTTCTAGAAAAGGTAGGGGAAGCTCTGGAATCAAAGGCAACAAATATTTGTCTGAGAACATATATGAAAGTTTTGCTCTGGTCCTTCTAAGGAATATATTGGACGACTAGGAAGAAGAATTGTTTATACATCAGATAGTTGGCCAACAGGCTCGTACTCATCGAGGAAAATACTGGGGGGTTAAAAACATGTTGGATTAGGTTCTTTTTCATTTTCAGTCCTCTCGTAGAGACACTAACTTTCATCCTTATCCTTCTTTGTCTCTATCCATCCAGTCCTCCTCCTCTCCAAGTTCATCATTAGTCTCCGAAACAATGGAGAATTAGGAGAATCTTGTGGCTAAATAACCCTTTTCTGCTACTCATGACAGAAGAAACATTGTGTCTATAAGCAGGTGGAAGTGGAAGAAGGTGGAGCATGGTGGATGGATGGACCTTTCCTCTTTCAAAAAAATAGAGGTGCTTCTGGTCAAAAAAGCTATGGACACGACTTCCATCTTATGGGACTACCAATGTCCCATCCTAGAAGAGAAACCCAAAGATGTCGAAGTTGCCCGTAATTCTGAGGAATTTCAGTGATTTCTCCTTTGAAGTTTGGTTTGGTTTTTATGGCAATTAATAGTCAAGGTAGTCTAGTATGTTTCTATGTCTGTCGCCATAAGCATGCACAGTTGGTTTTTGGTTCCCCATGCATGGAAGGTGAAGATTAACATGCCTAGGATGACAATCCATGCATGGGATATGTGTCTCTATTTATGTATTAGTAGTCACGAGTCTATAGGAAGCCATGACACGCTAGTGAACTCCTTATTACTCTTTTGCATGTACTACTTATTTTTTGTATTATAATATAAATTATTGATGGAGCTTACAAAAAAGAATGATACACAGGAACCTTAACAGCTAGATGCAAAAAAATAGTTGCTTCCTCGGGTTAATCCACGATACTTTACACAGATCTATTATGATCAATCATGTTGATCACCAAACATAAATATTCATGCAACTCTCAAAGGAAGTTGCTTTGATTCATCGACAAATACTACATGTTTCACCTTCGAGTATTAGACTGAGGGCCCTTCAAGGATCATCACCAAAAGTGTTGCAAAAAAGGTAATTCTCAATGGGATTTTAACAACCCTCACCAGAAGTCTCAATGATAAAAAGAATTGGCAACGTAATTTTAACAAACATCACTAAAAGTGTCATGTTCTCTATGGTTCAGTCTGAGGCCTTTGGGATTGCTAGGTAGCAAACCCTCCCTCCCTACAGTGTTGAGGTGCGGTATGGTAGATAGATATGGAAGCAATTTCCCATTGACCAGAGAGAGGGATAAGGCATGCTAAGAGCTTATACAAGACTCGATCTCTTAATTTGTGTGTGTTATTCAACTCTAATATGTGCGGAGTTGTATCATGAAAATGGATTTGGTGACGATTTTTAAACAATTGTCACCGAAAGTTCTTATGGCGACATTTTTTTCATATCTCGTCACCATAAGCGAATTTGGTGATGATCGTTCAAGGTTCATCACAGGAGTGACCGACACCAAAAGGGGTTTCATGAAAGGATTTAAAAATTTGTCACCAAAATCACTTACATCAATGATTCTTCATAGCTTGTCACCATAAGTAACTTCGGTGACGATTGTTTAAAGTACGCCATAGGAAATATCATCATAAAAAAAATTGTGATGGGATTTAAAGAACCATCACCAAAAGTACTAATAGCGACATTTTTTCATAGCTCGTTACCATAAGTGACTTTGGTGACTGGCTTTTAATATCTGCCACACACATGACCATCACCATATCCCTTTTCTCTTATAGTGAGTATTGTAAGCTTCAACTTGCTTAGTGATTTTATTGAAATCATATCATTTTCAACGTTCCCTTTCATCATTCTGAGAATTTTTTGTATCCATCCATGGCTTAAAACAATATATTAAACACAAAATATAAAACAACATCCAAATAACTTATCGCATCTTGAAATCATTTCTCCAAATACAAATTTTCACTTCCCATTTTTTAATATAGAAGCAATGAAATTAAATATTTTATTTCATATGCTCTGTTCTAACACATTTACATAATCTCGTGATTATGTAAATTCTCGATGTATTCTACTTCCATAAATTTTTAGCAATTTTTAATGTAATTTCACAGGTACAAAATTCTCAATGCATTCTTCTTCCATAATTTTCAAGCACTTTTATATACCTATCAAAGCTATAATGCACAATCGCTAAAAATAGAGGAAAGAAAAAATTAAAATTATTTTTAAGAAACCAAAGCAAGAGTAGCAGTAGTAGAAAAATCTCTCATAAGCAAGATGGACATAGTCTAACTGATTGGTAAATCAATCAGAGATGATTGTGGTAGAGAATGGAGGAGGGAGATTTGTTGAGACATGGTGCAATTAGGGATATCCTATCATGCACACCGAAGACCTTCAAATAAATAACACTCTATGTGGAACCAAAGTCCCTTTATGTAGCAAATATGGATTTGATATTAATGATTTTCATTAGCCTTCCTTTTCTAAAGCATATTCTTGAAAACTACAATTCAGTTTAGGAACCTGGTAAGAATCTTTGTTTCTCATCATCATTTTTACTTAGAAAAAACTTGATTTTTTTTCTTCCATCCTTATTCCTCATGCCAGATTTGTGTTATTTGTTGAGCAATTTTTGGAACATCCTTATAATGGTAATAATCCTATAAGCTTCAACCTACTTGGTGAGTTGATGCCCACATCGATAACGTCTACCCCTTTCAATGAAATTCAAGCCTTGGGTAATTTGGTTGTACATTTTGTGTTTTTTACTAACCATGATGAAGGTAAAGGTGGATACGCGGCCTTTAGTTCATCAAGGTGCATGAAGTCCATTATCCAATAGATAAGAGCTATAAAACCATGTAGTTTGATATTTGTTTGAATTTGAAGGTTGTTTGTTACACCTTATCAATATTTTTGCATCAAGCAATATTGGACAAAGGGTGGTTGTGTAGGATTTGTTGATTGAGGATATTTTGGAGTACTGGTAGTTATTTTGTGGTGATTTCAAAAATGTAGAGACATTAGAATATTTGGGGTGGGTGGGAATTATTGTATGTCTAGATCCCACCAAGATAATAGACGTTATAGAACAATCTAAAGGGAAAAATTTTCCTATAAAACCCCAATAAATTATATCCGAGGACATTGTCAAGCTTTGGTTCACATGGTCAAACCTCCAAAACGACAATAAGTTTATCAGGAAAATGGTTCAAAAAAACACACTATCTACGCAAATATTCTTCTTCATTTAGTATGAGGGTAGAGTTTCGATTTAGGTATTGGGGGTGTTAGTCCCTAAGATGTTATGAGGATGATTTCAAAACTATATCGGGGCATTAGTAGTTTGAAATTGATAAAAATGGGTCTGCTTACAATAGTAGGAGTAATAATCTTGAAAATCTCTCAACAATTACTTTGATTATGACCAACCTGGTTATTACATGTAATCAGGAAAGTGGGCACCGATGGTCATCATTTTGACTATAAAGGTAATGGTATAGAATAATTGTGGATGAATCTTACAAATGAGAAGAAGTATTGTTAAGGTAAATTTATTTTTCACAAATCAAGAATGTGTGCTGAGCAAAAGAATTCAACAACTTAAACGCATAATGTAATGAACATAAGAATAATGAGATCAGATGAAAGTAATCTTATTTATAATCAACATTAAATGGATATTTCATAAGAATTTCAAGAAAATAAGATATTCATCATAAGACTTGTACCAAATCAAAAATGAATGGCTTCTTAAAACTTCATATTATATCATCTACATAATTACATGGAGATTAGAAGAGATGGAGATATAAAATAGAAAATGTAACAATCTATAAAATCCAAAAGTTACAATCCACAATGCTGGATCAAAAAACAAATATGAATCACACATTAAACATTCTTTATTAGAACAATTTCCTAAGAATCTACACTTTACTCAAACAAAATATCAATCCCTTACTCTTAGGCCTCTATCCTTATCCTTATTTATAGTTGTAGCTTTACAAAAAGTTTCTAACCAAAATCAGTTTAGGACAACTATCTATTTAGTTAGAATACTTTCAGTTGCAAAAATTAACAATAAATATCCACTTCGGGGCTATTGACGACTCTGACGAATGTTGGGCCTGCCTATGGAATGTTGGAACTATCGATGCCCTAATCGTTGTCCTGGCTGTAGAGGTAGAGGTTGCGCTTGGAAAAATTGTTGACCTGTAACTTGCATAAACTACTATGGCGACAAAGGTACCTAAGGCACCTAGGGTTGTAAATCTCATACAACAAACCTAAGAGATATTATTCACCTACTAGTTCATCACTGACAAAAGAAAACAACTGGAAGATGAGGGACAATGCAATTCTAGGTAGTTCTAGGAAAATTTCTAGCCTAAAAGATGGGCCGTCTTCAGACACTTTTGCATCTGGAGGAAGCAATGTATGAAGGAAATAGACCTTTTGTTCCAATGGTAACTCAGTGAATTTGAAATTCATTTTAGCTTCTGTAAAGGTCCTTCGCGAGACACCCGCTAGGATTCCCAATACATTCTTAATAAATTCTTTTCTTATTGGGAAAATTATTGTATTGAAAATAGAAGATTGGTTGGAAAGACATATCTATTCTAATATTCACGATATATTCTTCATTGAATTTTTGATAATACTATAAGAGTGGTTGGTGCAACTTACTTTCAGAAGAAAAATTTCCAAGGAAGCGAAATTGATCAGTGGACCCTGGAACTAATTCAGTTATTGCGAAGGGTAAACAACAAAGCTTCAACGGTTGTCGACATGTGGTTAGACACCATTTTGGAAGGGTACATTACTGAGTTCGTTGTCGACACAGTTAAATCTTACAGCAACGCTGAAAGAGAATTCTCTAAGGGGCCAAGGGGAAGATTTTTATTATCGTTGCAACTTTGTATTAAGATACTCATTTGCAAAAAAAAGAATATGGAAAATGAATTTTGACGAGTAAAGCACTGGTGTGCGGAGGCTGTGGGTACTGCGAAGGTGAGGGTTTGGATGGAATGATCTGGAGTAGATGGATGGAAGCTACGCTAAGACTATGAGGGAAGTTGTGGAAGAGTGTGGTCTCCTATGAATTGGGGCGAGTTTTTGGTAAGAAAAGAGGAGGAGGACTGAGGAGAGTCTTGGTGTGACCAGAACAAAAAACTGCGAAAAGGGACCACAAGGGACTAAGAGACCCTACAATGATGAAGGAAACAACCAGGCTATGCCTAAGCCTGAGGAAAGACCAACCCAAAGCAACAACGTGCCTACACCTCTGTGCACTGTGCCAAAATTAGGAGAAAGAAACATGAGTTCTTCGCAAGGTTGTTCTACGTGTCAACACAGTGGTAACAATAGTGGATCAACGAACACTGGGAGAATACCTAGAATGGTGGGTGACGATGTGAAACTACCCCTATTTCAGGGTAATGGGACTGGAGATCCTAAACAATATTGGTTCTTATGTGAAGGAGTATGGACAGTCAAACAAGTACAAGATGAAGACCTAAATAAAGGACAAATGGCAACGACCTTCTAAGGTCGCACATTGGATTGGTACATGAAATTTGTCCAAGTACCGATGGGGCATCCCTCGAAAAATTTGGTGCAAATTAGGACTGGACTAATCGAAGAGTTTAAGAAGCCCAAATCTTAATAACAGTACATTATCGAGTTCAAGGAAATAAAGCAGTACTCAAATGAATCGGTATGGGATTTTGATCAACGATTCAAAACTCTGATGGCTAAGGTCAGCTTTGGAATGAGCGATGTTCAACATAAGGAATGGTTTATCACAGCACTGGTACCACACATTTGGATGATGCTAATGTAATAAAATATTGCATCACAGGAAGAAGCTCTAGAAATTGCGGTGAAATTGTAAGCCTCACCAATCAGTGAAAGAGGGATTGGCATGATCCAGATCCAGTCGCAGTTTGTGAACCTCACTATTTAATTGCAAGATATTAAGAAGGGGAAAGAAGTCCATGAAGAAGTATGGCTGAGTCGATGTCGATCAGAGGGACATCATAAATATCAATGCCTAGACTTCCATGAATATTTACAAGTTGGAGCTCTGAATCCCTTAAGTTAAGGAGGATTACCATGGTGTCAGATTTGTCAGACTAGAGGACATCGGTCTGAAGAATGTGTATATATCTAGAAGGTTATTTTGAAACTAGTGAACCCTTTTTGTAATTTGTTTCGATCAGTTGGGCATGAAGAAAAGGACTACAGAGCATATGATTTGCTCCAAGAAAGAACCATGGATACATATTTTATGAAGGTAGAGTAGCAGCGACCGACATAAAAACCACAGTATACTCAATCGCAGTATAACCAGCCACAACTGCAGCATGCTCAACTACAGTATAACCAACCGCAACCACAATATACCCAATCACAATATAATTAGAAAAAATCATAGTATAATCGGTTCTATCCTAATCAACAGTAGTTCAACCAACAGCCATACCCGCGGCAAGGAGGATTCCGCGGAGGTCGTAATGGAGGCTTTGGTCGCGGAGGAGCTATGGGATGAGGTCGCTTACCAGTAACATGTTATAATTGTGGAGTATTGGGTTATTATCAAAGAGACTGTCCCAGTCTACAGTGTCAGTGTACTTATTGTAGTGTTGCATATCATACTTTTTAATAATTCCCATAGTTAATTGAAAAGTGGCAAGAAAAGAATGCACTGCAACCACCGCAGAACCATAATGCAACTCAGAACCAAGGTCTAGGACCAAACGTAGGGAATATCTTAGCAGAACAAATTACTTGACCAATGAATGTAGGAGTGGTGACCCGCAGAGGAGCTACTATGGGAAGCGATGGACCACTGATAAATATCCTATGAGTGTCACAAAAGAAGATACAATTTGATGTCAATGCAGAGAAGGAAACCTTTTTCGATACAAGAGACATGCTAAACATGAATACAGGTAAGATACCAGTATACGAAACGCCACCAGTCTTCAATTCAACAAAGTTTCCAAGAACATCAAGAAAGGTTAGTACTATGAAAAAATTCCTAGAAATTTACCTAACATTAGAAAAATATCCAGACGCATTAGCAGAAATAGAAAGCTTGTTGTATCGACAGGAGGAAGGACGACAGGAACACCCAGTAAAATCACTACATAAGAAGAAGACGGGAAGGGAAACAATGATGAATGTCCATATTAGTGACTATGAAGTGGATTCATTCATTTTGGACCTAATATCGAATGTGAATATCCTAATGAAGTAGACGTGGTAAATGATGGGAAAATTGTAGTTGGTCTAGTCCCTAGTATAGATGCGACTGGAAAATCAAACCAAGGTGTCACCAATTAGTAGGGTACCTCGTATACCTGTCGAAGTGGAAGGAATGAATACCTACATGGACTTTAATGTTATTGAAATAGTCGATGAGAGAAGCTCATACCCTACACGATTGGAATTGGTTGGGAAAACGAAAACATGGCGGTTATCAATTTCAAGAAATGGGTAATGACCTTTGAGAATCGCGACATGCAGATCATTTCCCCATTAGACCCCCAGGAAGCACAAAGATATGTCAAGCCAATAAAATATGAAATTGTGAGAGGATGGGATAATTCCTATAATATTTCAGAAGATTACATCAATCCCACTGTGGATGGAGAGTTGGGTTGGCGAAGTAATAGCTTTGCATCATTGGATTATGATGACACACTAGAAAACTGGCAGAACCGGTTACACAAAGTCTCGATTAGGAAGTGTGCACGAGTCACTCAGTCGCTGTGATGGGTAGAGATGGAATTAATTGACTTACCAACCTATGAATTCCTACCTAACTTGGGATTTTTTATTAATGAATTCGAAGATAGAGTATCAGAACCTCAGCGCCTGTTGGTGTTGGACGAAGCGTTGAAGGGCACTTGGGAAAGATGGTGGGCCACACATAAGGCATCGATGGGAAACTAACAGGTATGTCAACGACTGATGGAATTTAGATTCGGAGAATACAAATCCTACCAAGGGAAGAAATATGATGGGTGGAAGGATCCTGATGATCATCTGCTCGCTTGTCAAACCGCATGGATACTGAAGCCGAAGGACGAATGGGTCCATGTGTTCATCCACACGCTGGATGAGATAACACACAGATGGTATGTTTATATAGAAATGTGAAGGGAAACTACAACATGGGAAGACCTAAGTGTCATCTTTAGCCACACTTTCAGCTTTGCGAATGACAATCCATTCATCCATAATGCACTACAGAACATCTGCGACAAATTTTTGGAAATAGTTTCGAGCAAGTTACCAATGGAACCATAGGGGAAAATGACGTCACAAATGATGGTGACATGTTACAACATGATAGAAAAAACTGATGATGAAGATGACCTAAGAAATATCGACATTCCATAATCAAAGGGAAGTCAGGACATCATAGCACCAAAAGTGTCATGTGACAAATTCATGCAACCTCTGAAACTGAAAAAGGTCAACATTGGGACATTAGAGGACCCAAATTTCGCTAGCATTGGAGATTACTGGGATGAGTCGATGATGGGAAAAATCATAGATTTACTACATGAATTTCATGAGTTTTTGGACTTATTTATGACCAAGTTCTTCGAGATGAAAGGAATTTCAGGTGAGTTGGGAGAAATGAAGATTTTGCTTAAACCTGATGCAAAACCAATCAAGCAATGACCATACAGATTGAATCCAAGGTACAAAGAGCATGTCAAAGTAGAAATAGAATGCATGATAGATGTCAATATTATCGAACCAGTCAAAGAGGCTAAATGGATCAGTTCAATGGTGGTGCAAGACAAGAAGACAGGGGAAATCATGATCTGTGTTGACCTAAGTAAGTTAAATGATGCAATCCTTCATGATCCATTTCTGACACCATTTACTAACAAAGTAATGGAAGGCATTGGAGGACAAGAGATTTATTCATTTACAAATGGCTTTTTGGGTTACCACCAAATAAGGATTGGAAGGAGGATAGACAAAAAACAACTTTCGCAACAGAGTGGGGATGTTTTCAATACACAGTGATGTCATTTGGCCTTAAGAACGAGCATGCGATCTTTTCAAGCCTAGTTGTTGATTTGTTCAAGGAATTCATTCAAAAGTTCCTGGAATTCTATATGGAGATTGGAATGTTTATGGTCTGGTAAAATATCACGCTGCGAATCTTCGACTGATTCTTGAAAGATGTCGACAACATCAGATTTCATTAAATCTGAAGAAGTGTGTATCTTGTGCTCCATTTGGAATTTTGTTGGGACACATTGTATGCAAAGAAGGTATGTTTCTAGACCCTACCAAGATCACGGTAATTGTCGACTTACCAGCACCTATGACACTAAGACAGTTAAGGGTGACATTGGGTCACACAAGGTACTACTAGAAGTTCATAAGAGGATGTGCAGTGTTCACTATGCCAATGGAGAAGCTATTGAAGAAAGATGTGAAGTTTGAATGGGATGATGAGTGCCAAAGAATCCTTGAGACGTTGAAGCAAAAGATGGTCACAACACCAATACTGGTATTTCTGGATTGGATGAAGGAGTTCCACGTTCAAGTTGATGCTTCGTCAATTGCATTAGGATTAATCCTGGCCCAACTAAGGGAAGGATCAATTGATCACCTGATCTCATTCGCAAGTCAGAATTTGTCTACGGCAGAAAGAAACTACACAACGACAAAGAGAGAAGAATTGGAGATGGTGTACGCATTATAAAAAATTTGCCACTACCTATTAGGAGGACATTTCAAAATGTTTACGGATCATTCAGCATTAGAGTACCTAGTCAACAAGCCTATGTTGGGGGGGGNTCTATAAAGGATAGAGTCGGGAGAATAGCCAAGCATAGTTGTTTAGAATCATAATGGTGGATGATGATTACAAACATATCATTCAATTTTTTGCGACAGGAAAAGCTCCAGGAGAGTTTACCATGAGTCAAAATAATTAATTGGTTGTCAAAGCTGTGGACTTCCAACTAATCGTGGGACATCTATACAAAATGGGGTCGGATGAAACTTTGAATCAATATGTTCTTTCACATGAGCAAGAACAAATACTGGAAGAAGAACATGACGGGATTCCAAGAGGACACTATGGAGGTTGATCAACCGCTAGGAAGATACTCCAAGACAGCTTATGGTGTCCGACAATGCATGGTGATGTCGCAGACTACGCTAAAAGCTGCAATGTATGTCAACACATGGGGAACCATCACAGAGGGATGATATGCCACTAGTACCTCAGATAATGCTACAACCATTTGATAAATGGGTTATGGACTTCGTAGGACCCATCAATCCCCCAAGGAAAAGAATGGGTGCACGCTATATCATTATTGTGATAGATTATTTGACTATATGGGTTGAGGCAACACCAGTGAAGGATTGTGAGGCCGTGACAGCAACAGATTCTTGTTTAACAATGTGATAACTAGATTTGGATGTCCCAATATACTAATGAGCAACCAAGGATCTCACTTCATCAATCAAACGTTCAGAGTGATGATGAAGGAATTTCATATTCAGCATAAAAAAAATACTCCATATCACCCACAAGCGAATGGAGTAGTCGAGGCATTCAACAAGATACTGGAAAACACGCTGATAAAGGTATGCAATACGAATCGTAATGACTGGGATATCCATGTAAAAGATTGACTGGGAAAACGCCATTCAAGTTAGTTTACTAACAAGAAGCAGTGATGACGATGGAATATATCGTTCCTAGTCTACGTGTAGTAGCAATCACTGACATGACATATGGGAAGGCATGGTTTAGGAAATGTTGGCTCAAATGTCAGCTGGAAGAGGATCGGTTCACCGCAGGATTCTAATTGCAAGTAGAAAAGGATCGAAAAAAGGCATGGAATGATCGCCATGTAAAGGCGAAGCACTTTCAACACGAAGATATGATTCTCCTCTATGACAACAAATTCATGAAGCACCCCGGTAAGCTGCATATGCACTGATTAGGTCCCTATGTTATTCATTTCTTTATTGATAGAGGTGTAGTACAATTACAACAGTTAGACAGAGTATTGTTACCAAAACTAGTGAATGGCATCTGGCTAAATCCCTATTGAGATATCCAGGCACCGCACCACGAACGACTGGGTAAAAAAATTTGAAAAGTTCCAGAGGGAATTTTATCAAAAGATGATAGAGGAATAAGAAAAAGGGAATCACAGTAAAGTGTGAAGCTTGGCGATATCAGATGCGGCACAGAATCGTCGAACCAGACAATTAATTCTGCAATTAAACCAGGTGGGCAACAATGCAAGTGGAAAATACATGCATTTATGGACAAATGAGATCGTTAGATTTGCAGAACCGATGCGGGATTTGGTCAATCTTCGAGGGATTTGGAAATGATGCTTCAAATCGTTCGCATGGGAAGATCGACGACTCTAAAAATGGGCTGAGGGGAATGGTTTGACCCATTATGTGAGTTTAATCAGAGAAGATAAAAAGAGGAAGAGTGAAGTAAACTGCGAGAGTGAAAAGGAGTAGCAAACACAATATGGCACAACTGATCTATAGCGCCCGTACGCAGGGTTCTATCAGAGCACACGCTATGATTGAGGAGGAACAACCGAAAATTGGGACTGCATTAGAGCGGCCACCAAGGAATAAGAGGAGTGCACATTGATCAATCACTCCAGACCAAAGAACAAAGGTAACTTGTAATTAGACCAGAGCAGCAGAGGTAGAAGTGATCCCATCGAATATGGCAGAGGAGGAGTATACAATGTGGAAAGGGTCGACGATTGAGGATATCCCGGGGTATCTACCACGAAGGAAGGAAGGAGCACCAGTGGTCCGCATAAGTAAGAATCAAAATTATACTATCAAGATGTCAGCAACTACAAAGGGAATCCATTTGATGATGAACATTGTTTCGCGGTTGCAAAATCTGCAATACAGTGATCATGACATTTTTGCATACTCGGAATGCACCGAGGGAACATCTGAGCAGAGAAATCATGGTGACAAGGGTCCCATCACCAAGGATCCAACGCAATGGGATTTGGGACTACATCGGTCTAGGTTGTTGTAGATTCCACATGTCACATTTTGGGCGTTCCTCGAAGGTCAATGCATGTGTAAAGCAGTTGTTGTCATGTTTCCATGGTGGATATCTGTGGTTGGACACAAAGGTACCAATCATGGTTGATTTGATATCACAAATCACTGGCTTTCCCAAGGCAGGGGTCGATCCATCTCAGTAATTTAGAGGGAAGGAAAATGATAAGAAATTGGTAGTAAAACTAAAGAATAAGTATGATGTTATCAAGGACAAACGGGTGTACGTCATTAACACCATCAATGACCAAGCTGCCAAAATCGAAGCAAAATTGTTGACCATGAAGGTAGTGTAGAAGTACATGACAAATCAGTGCACGTCGAGAGTCATCGCATGCGTAGAGGGAGTTAAGATGAACTGGTAGTTATTTTTGTTGAATTAATTGATGGTGGACTCTGTATTGGCGCAAGAGGAGCAAAAACCATTTACCTACTCTTGGTTGTTAATACTTATCACACTTGTTGGTTGGATGGAACCAAAATACTATTAGGGAATGGAGGTTCATGATGTAAACATATGTAGAGGAGCATGGTACAAGAACCTTTGGGAACTCAAACACAAGGCAAGGCAAACCGACAACAACATCCAGTTCTACTTGTACTTAGATGCACTACGGGATGCAGCAACAAAGATATCGTGACTCACAGATGAGGTTGCGACGAAGTACAGGAGGATTGCACGATTAGCAATAGGACCGCATACCATCCAAATTCATGCAGAGCACCAATGGTTGACAACACAATACAAGTTGATAAGTAAGTGGGTTTTGGTAAGTCTGTTGCGGAACGTCGCGGTACCGCACAAGGCTAGATCAGTACGATGGGTGGAAGAACAACTGCTTTGAATATTTTATATATTATTTGACCAAGTTTTGTTACAATAGGTCATTAGCAGTTATAAGTTAGTTAGAAGTGGACCCTCAATGTAAAGGTGCAAGCCTATTTATAGATCTAGTTTTGCAAGTAGGAGGGAGGAAAAGGAGAGGATCATGATCATCATAGGAGAATCGTGTCAGAGGATAATTATCACATAAGGTCTAGTGTGATCTGGTTTTTGAAGAATTTCCTGTGTATTTGTGATTTATCTGGGTTTTCCTAATGTATGCAGTCTCCGGTTTTGGAGAAGAATTGTGTAATTTGGATCCTTTGCGCAAGATTAATATGATAAGAAAGTTGTTGCACAAATCTTGTTTGTTATCACTGCTACGATCTAATCTGTTATGATGTTGTGACCTTTTTTGTTATGATGTTGCTATCATTTAGTCTCTTTCTACTATATTGATGCGATCTATTTTAAAAACTGCTACTTTCTGTTGCACTATGAGTTGATATGTTTTATGAACCATGCTGCGGTATTAGCAATATTGTGACAAATGTATGATGTTGTGGAAATAAATCTATAATGACTGCATAGTTCTAAATGCACTCTGCAAGTTGTGGAAATGACTTAATGTCGACTGCAAAGCTCTGGATCTATCAGTTATGGTGTCTCCCCGTCGGTCCCCCATATCCTCCATCCCCACTACCGAAAACTCGGTTCCGACAGCTCTCCGTTGAACATCTCGAGTGAGACTTCGTCTGCTCCGCAGACGCTACTGGGCAGGGTAAAACCTGTCTGGGCCGGTGCTTAGAGAGATTGCACTGGTTCGGTGTCAACAGAGTGAGAACCCCTTTCGACGAGGCTTTGTTGGTGGCCTTTGCCAAGAAATGGTTCCATTGCTGGGGCCGAGTTTCTATTAAGAGGAGGACATGTTTTGGCATCTAACTCGACCAACGATCGAAGGGTGGTTTGATCTAAAGTTGCAGGAGTTTGTTGAAGCTGAAATTCAGAATCCGAAGTTGTCGACGGGCCAATAGTTGGATAGGTATATCCACAACGGTCCTCACGAATGGTTCTTTTGTGAATTTCCTATCCTTTTGCATGAATGGATGGCAAATTTCACTAAGAACAAGACAAATTTCCAAGGAGGAGATCAGACATCTTGGACCCCGAAGCTGATCCAAGAGTTACAAGAAACCAATAATAAGGCATCGCGGGAAATTGAAGTGTGGTTGGATAGTATCTTAGAAGGATACAATATCACCAAGTTTGCATTCAACACCAATAAGTCCTTTAGCGAAGTAGAAATGGAGTTCTTCAGTGGACCTCAAGGAATTCTTATTGTTGCTGCAGCTGTCAATTAAGCAACTGGTCTGTGAAAAATTTATTCTGAAGATGGAACAAGAGTAGTGGAACTCTGGTGTGTGGAGGATGTAGGCACCGTGACGGAAGGGGGGAGATGCACGAAAAGGTAAGGGGTAGATGGGAATGAGTTTTGGTGAGAATGTGAAGGTCGTTGAGGAAACAAGTGGTTGTACAAGGGGAGGAGCAAGGTTTTGAGAGAAGAGGCAGAGGACAGGAGAAGGTCCTACTGCGATCGAAGTGTGATGCCGTGAAGAACAACCACATGGGAAGAAGCGACATTTTTGTGATGACGAGGACGACCAGGCCCAGGTTACGCCCGGAAGGACAACAGGATCGAACCCCAGTAGTAAGGTGCCCACACCTCTGTGCACTACTCCACCACAAGGAAAAAATACACACTCTACATCAACTTGCCTGACGTTTCAGCAACAGTCTAGTAATAGAGCACCGGCAGGAGGAAGAAGGCCCAAAATGGAGGGTGATGAAATGAATTTACTGATATTCAATGGAAATGGTACTGATGATCCAGAGCAGTACTGGTTCTTATGTGAGGCGATCTAGACCACTCGAAAAACTTTCAATGATGATGTTAAGAAAAGTCAACTGGCCACTACTCTGGAGGGGAATGCACTGGAATGGTTCATGAGATTCATGCGAATTCCTCAGGGAGGTACTGTGAAGACATTGGATGAGATCTAAACAAGGTTATTTGAAGAATTCAAGGAGTCAAATTCCGAGGCTCCGTATATTACTGAATTGAAAGAGATCAAACAGTCCCCCAATGAGACGATTTGGGACTTTGATCAGTAGTTTAAGACATTGATGGCTAGGGTCATTTTTCAGATGAGCGATGTTCAGCACAAGGAATGGTTCATCACTGCGCTTGTCTCACATATCAAACAACTACTAATGCAGCAAAAGATTGCAACACAGATCGAGGCTCTAGAGACCATGATGAATTTGGAGGCATCAGTAGTAGGAGAATCTACGGTTGAAATGAACCAAATTCAAGCGCAGTTGGCCAATTTGACGCTCCAACTGCAAGATATCAAAAAGGCCAAGGAAGATCGTGATGATCTTTGGTGCACTTGTTTCCATGCAGACAAACATACCAAGGACACCTGCCTGACGTTTCATAACTATTTGTTGTTAGGAGTCCTAAATCCGTTGAGCTGTGTTGGTGTACCATGGTGTTTCATATGTCAGGTCTATGGGTATTGACATGAGAACTGTGATTACATGCAAAAGACGGTTACCAAGGCAGAAAATTTGTACTATACATTTTGTCATTCAGTAGGACATGATGATAAAAACTGGCTAGCTTATTATTTTCTCCAGGAAAGGACGTATGATTCATATTTTGTGAAAGGTGAGGACCCCCAGACAGTGCAAGTGCAACCAGTAGCACAAGTGCTGTATACACCACCACCTCCATTGCAATTTGTCCCCATGCAACCGCAGCAACAATTTACAACACAGCCACAGTTTGCACCTCCGCCACAAATGGTGGTACAACCATAGCATAAACAGGCACCATGACTACAATATAATCAGCCACAATATGTTCAAGCCATGGACTATGTCTGGCTGCAACCAAACTCACCACAACAACAGATGGCCCAACTGCAGTTTCAGCAAGGCAGAGTCTGAGGAGGATTCCACGGAGGGTTTAGAGGTTGAGCAAGATGATTTGTTGAGGAGGAGGATGAGGTCGTGAATCAATCCAGTGTTACACCTGTGGGGTATTTGAGCATTATCAGAGGGAGTGCCCTCATGCACAGTTTACATACTGTGCAATCAATGATCATAATGTTGAAAGTTTCCCTTAGTTGATTGCAAAATGGTAGGATGGAAATATTCCTCAGTTACAAAATGTGCATAATCAGAATCATCTTGCGTTCCAATTACAGAAGCAACCGATAATGCAGAACTAGGTCCCACCACAGACTCAGACTCAGAAATCACCTCAGACTCAGAACCAGTTGATGAATCAGCCATTGAATTAGAACCTACCATTGAACTTGAATCAAGGACCAACAGTTGCAATAGTTTAGGTTGAGCTGCGAATGAAGGATGTCGACGTTGGGATCGTCACTCGTGCTGGTGCAACAACTGGAGACGATGGACCGTGACTGCAATTTTGGCTCACTGGCAAGAAAAAGGTGGCATTTGATATTGCGACAGATAAAGACACCTTCTTTGGCACAAAGAATGCAATCAGGAGAAATCCAGGTAAGGTACCAATTGTTAATATGCCATTTGCTTTTTATCCATCTATAGAGGCAAGACCATCGCGGTAGCATGGTACCTTGCGGCAATTATTTGAGAGTTGTCTATCGCTAGCAAGGGACTCTGACTCCCTTATCAAGATTGAGATGTTATTGCACCACTCGGATAAAACAGTAAAGGATTCTGCTGTGAATTCTTTGGAAAAAAGGAGGACAGGAAAGGAGATGAGGATGAATATCCAGATAGGAGATTATGAGGTTGACTCAGTCATTATGTATCTTGGATCAGATGTAAACATTTTGACCAAGCAAACCTGGCAATTGATGGAAAATCCAACATTGAGATGGTCGCCAGTGCAGTTGTGACTAGCAAATCAAGCAAAGGTTCAGCCCATTGGTCATGTTTCAAACCTGGTTGTCGACATTAAAGGTATGAAAATGCATGCTGACTTTGATGTGATAGAAGTAGTAGAAGATGGCGGTTCCTATCCCGAGCTACAAGGGATTCGATGGGATAATGATAGCATGGCAGTTATCAACTTCAAAAAATGAGTTATGACATTTGAAACCAGGATGTCAGGGTCATTTCTCTTATGGACCCTTAGGAGGGACAATGATATATTGAACCTGTAAAGGATGAAGTCAGTAGAAGTTGGGATCACGCTTATAACATCTTTGAATACTATATCCATCCTACAATCGATGGAAAACTTGGATGGCGCAGCACAAGTTATGCGTCCTTTGACTTTGATGATGCTCTTGAAAATTGGTAGAATAGGTTGCATGATAGTATCATTCAGGAAATGCAGGTTAATTACATAGTCTCTCCGGCATGTTGCAAATGAGACTATCGAGCTTCCCATTTATGAAGGACTATTGGGACTATCAGAGTTCTTTCAGGAATTTGAAGAGCAATTTTTTGAACTGCAAAGGATACTGGCTCTCAATGTAGCACTAAAGGCTACTCCGGCTCGATGGTGGGCGACACAGAAACAGATGATCCATGACTGGGAACAGTGCCGCAGATTGATGATGGTGTGCTTCAGTGATTTAGAGGTTTATCATGCTAGGATATATGAAGGATGGAATGATCCCACCAATTATTTAATCGAGTGTCAGACTTTATGGGCATCGTGATCCAGAGATGAATGGGTCCACGCTTTCGTTCACACTCTGGAAGAAATGTCGAGATCCTGGTATGTGGCGGTAGCGTTGCGCAGAACTATCACCACTTGGGAGGAGTTGTCTATTTTTTGTGTGCAGACGTTTCATTTTCAGGACGCTAACCCAGAGGTATGAAATGCTTTACAAATCATCTGCGACATCATACTCAAGGTCATCCCTGTCGCCTATCCCCTTGATCCACATGCACATTATTCCATCTAATCCATGATGATCTGCTACAACTTGTCTGGGGAACCTGAAGATGATGATGAGTTGCAAAATGTTAATATTCCAGAGTCAAAAGGAAGCCACGATGTCGCAACCCCAGAAATACCGATGGACTCGATGAGTCAGCTACTGAGGATCCGAAAAGTCAACATTGGGTCAGCAGAGAACCCAAAATTTGCCAATGTCGGAGACTACTGGGATGAGGAGACCATGGCCAAGATCACAGACCGGCTACATGAATTCCAGGACCTTTTTCTAACATGGTTTTCAGAGATGAAGGGAATTTTAGGAGACCTAGGGGAGATGAAAATCATGTTGAAACTAGATGCCAAACTGAAGCAACAGAGGCCGTATCGACTGAATCCACGATACAAGGACCGTGTGAAGGCTGAGATTGATCGGATGCTTGATGCTAGGATCATCGAGCCTGTAGAAGAATCCGAGTGGATAAGTCCTATGGTGGTTCAGGATAAAAAGACAGGTTAAATATGCACTTGCATCAACCTAAGGAAGTTGAATGATGCATGCGTACATGATCCATTCTTGACCCCTTTTACAGACGAATTTCTTGAAGGTATAGGCGGCCAGGAGATGTATTCTTTCATGGATGGCTTTTCAGGATACCACAAGATCCGGATTGCGAAGGAGGATCGCCATAAGACTATGTTTATCACTAAGTGGGGCTGTTTTCAATATACAGTCATGACGTTCGGGATGAAGAATGCACCAGTCATATTCTCTCGTGCAGTTGTCATTGTATTTAAAGATTTTATTCAAAAGTTCCTGCAGGTGTATATGGATGACTCAACGGTCTATGGACTAATTAGGGACCATCTGAACAACCTGCGACTGATGCTGGAAAGGTGTTGACAGCATCAGATCACCTTAAACTCTAAAAAGTGTATTTTTTGTGCACCATTTGGCATGCTATTGGGGCACATAGTCTGCAAATAAGTTTTGTTGGTCGATCCGATGAAAATTGTGCTAATCCTCAGTTTACCACCACCAACTAATGTCAAAATGCTTCGGGCCACACTGGGGCATACCGGATACTATCGCAAGTTTATCAAAGGATACGTTGCGATTACTGACCCCATGGAGAAACTACTAAAGAAGGATGAAGCTTATAAATGGACTCAATAATGTCAAGGAATTTTTGACACTTTGAAATCCAAGATGGCCTCTACGCCCATACTGGTTTTTCCTGATTGGGATAAGGAGTTCCATGTGCATGTCGACACTTCTTCTATTGTGCTGGGGGTCGTTCTTGCACAACCAGGTGAGGGCGACCTGGATCACCCAATTGCATATGCCAGTAGAAAGTTGTCATTTGTTGAACGAAATTATACAATGACGGAAAGGGAAAACTTGGCGATGGTTTATACATTGTAAAAGTTTCGACACTACTTGTTGGGCAGACATTTCAAGATGTTCAACGATCATTATGCTTTGCAATACCTAGTCAATAAGCCTGTGTTGGGGGGGGAGATCTGTCGATGGATGTTATTCTTCCAGGAGTTTGATTTTGAATTAGTTGTGAATATAGGGTGATTAAACACTAGCCCGGATCATCTATTTCACATCAAGAATGGTGAAGAACCAACCAATATTGATGATGGATTGCCAGATGCACAACTATTCCATGTTGACATCGCAGATGATCACTATGTACTAGTTATTCAGTTTTGGGCCACTGGTGTCACCCAGGAAGACATGTCGACTAGCAAAAAAAATTATCTGATAGTAAAGGCTTCTGATTTTCAATTAATTGTTGGACAGTTATATAAGCTTGGATGGGATGAAATCTTGCGACGGTGTATTTTACCACATGAGCAAGGTCCCATTCTCAAAGAAGCACATGCAGGAATTGCGGGAGGCCACTATGGAGGAAGGTCTACTGCGTGGAAGGTGTTGCACGCTGGAATATGGTGGCCTATGTTGCATAACGATTCCACAGACTATGCGAGGATATGTGACGTCTGTCAACGTGTCAGTAAACTATTGCAGTGGGATGAGATGTCGTTGGTACCGCAGGTGACTCTACAACCATTTGATAAATGGGTTGTGGATTTTGTGGGTCCTATTACTCCACCAGGGAAGCAGACTAGTGCACGATACATCATTACTGCAACCGACTATCTCACTAGGTAGGCAGAAGCTGCACCAGTTGTGGATTGTACCGCGGAGACAGCAGCGAGGTTCATCTTTGAAAAAATTGTGACATTGTTTGGGTTACCTAGGATCTTTATGAGTGACCAGGGCAGTCACTTTGTCAACGACACTGTGAAAGCGCTAACTGAGGAGTTGCAAGTGCAACATAAGAGGAGTACACCATACCATCCACAGGTGAATGGGACCATCGAAGCAGTCAACAAAATCTTGGAAACAACACTGACTAAGCTAGTCTATGGGCAAGAGGTAGTCATGCCCATGGAGTACATTGTTCCTAGTTTGCACCTTGCTACAGCGATAGGCATGGATGATACAGAAGCGTTAGAAGAATGAATTGCACAGTTGATCCAACTTGAAGAAGACCACTTTATTGATGTCTTCCACCAATAGTTTACGAAGGATCGACAGAAGGTGTGGCATGATCGCCACATTAAGCAAAAACAGTTTGCAGAAGGAGATTTTGTGTTGTTATATGGTAGTGAGTTCATCAAGCATCCAGGTAAGTTACAAATGCACTTGTTAGGTCCATATCTTGTTCATTCCATTACTTCTGGTGGTGCAACTCAATTACAACAATTAGACAGCGCAGTCTTACCGACACTTGTCAATGGGAGTCGCTTGAAGCCCTATAGGTCGGTGCCGACGATGCACACTACTTGAGGCACTGTGAAAAAAAAATGAATATTTTGTTTCGGAGTAGCAAGGAAAGCCCCGGGGAAAAGGTTGTGCAAGGTTAGAGTTTGTAGAAATGACCGGTAGACCACTTGCGACAGTTGCAGGGCTATGGGTTGGTCACATCAAGTAATAAATGCAGGTAATTTAAACAGTTGGCTGGCGGCACTTGTTGAAGAAACCCACATTAATGATTGATCCAAACGTTACAGGAGTAGGATTGCTGGTGGATTTGGCGTCATTAATACCAGATTTAGTCATAATGGTGATTGTAGATTTGGCAATGATGAGTTTGAGTTAGAGGTGGCTATAAAGCATGCAGGATGTGGGAGGATGGAATTGTTCAGTTAAGCGAGCAACGTATTGAGCAGAAGGGTGAATTTTGCAGTAGGTTGTGAGCTGATTAAGTGAGTTGCAGCACTGAAGGTTAGTGTCATCGAGTGCATTTTGAGGTTGAGAGCGTAAGGCATGCTGAGTGACCTTGATGCCATTGATATTTCAAGTGAGTACGAGTCCCCTATTCGACCCATGGTTGTTGAAGAATAAATTATGAGCATGCCAGTCGGCTCATCATCCATTCCCAAGTGTAAGCAGCAAGATCAGAGGCCCAGTCCCATGCCCCCGTAGAAGAGGCAAACTTGCACGTCGACAAGAGTGTAAGGAGAAGGAACTGCACAGATCGAGCCTTCAATCTTGGGAGCTATTGAGTCTGCGGCACCTCGGCGTGTCTCTGTTCATGAAATTTTGGGATATGTCACTCCTACGCATTCGGGAGCCAAGCCAAGGAAGATGTCAAAAAATCAGAAGTATCCACCAAAATTGTTGCCGCTGTTGGAAGGGATGACGTGCTCAGTCGACATCATCCCTGCATTGATTAGGTTGAAATTTGAAGACTATGAATTTCTATTGCTCAAATATGTCAGGAATGAGCCCTATGAGTCAATCCCAATGGGGTTTGATGCCCCAATTCGGTGGATTCCTCAACCTTGGGTGAGTGGCTTAGATCAATCTGGATTGTTGGGGCTCATCAATATGCCTCATTCTGGGTGATTAAATGAAGCCCATACATGTGTTAAGAAATTTTTGGCTTGTTTTCATGGAGGGATGCTTTGGTTGAATACGTCGATCCCTTTACAGTATATTTGATCGCAAGCATCATAGGCTTGCTGAAGGCCAGGGAATATCTAGCGCAGTATATCCATGGGAGGGATACTGACAAAAGGCTTGCCAAGCAATTGAAGGAACGCTTTGGTTTACAGTGTGATGGTCATGCTTATCACATTGATAGCATTAACTCATAGGTGGTGTGCATCGGCATAAGGATTCTGGCGAGAAAGGTCGTTTGAGTAAACCGACTAGTCCAATGCAATTCGGGTGTTGTCTCCTGCGCCCAGAAGTGTGCTGAGGGGGTGCAAATGAATTAGTCTTTGTTTTTGTTGAATCAATTTCTAGAAGACACGCTTGCTGCTTAGACTAGGAAGTCATTTTCATATAGTTGGTTCTTGATCCTTATTGCGCTCGTTTCCTGGATGGAACCGGAAGACTATCAACCGATCATAGTTGCTGTGGCAAAGGTGTGCCGAAGTGCAAGGTATCAAAACTTATGGTGGGTTGAAGAGCCTAATAGATAGGTGGAATGTTCCATTCACTTTTGGGTTTATTGGGAAGCATTGCAAGTTGCAGCCATTGTCGTTCCCCAAGTCTCTCCTTATGTCGCATCCAAGTATCAACAGATCCTTTGATTTGCCATCGGGCCCCACTCTATCTACATTCAGGCATGGTGGGACCCTGACTGATAGTGTCTACCTTTGCCTTACAAAGTCACGATAGAATAATTGGATGCCATTGTCCAAGAGTGGTCAATGAAGTGAAGAAACCCGATGAGTTAGGAGGAATTGTCTAAAGAGTAGCCACTGGATGCCCCAGAAGAGCCTGCCTAGAAGGAGCTGAGCACTCACGACTCTGACAATGAGTCGTCGACGGACCTTGAGGATGTAGCACAGCACATGCAGGAGGAGACTCACACCAAATGGCACCAAGAATATGAGGTGGGTAGTGGTACCAGGTCAGGGATGGAGGACCAACTACAGCGTCTTATCAAAGTAGTCACTCACTCATCCGCGGATGCGATAAAGGTGATCCGAGAGTCAAACCATGAAGAATTTGGCATGGTAAGAGATCAATTAGATTCAATTTTTGGTATTGTTTCTAGGTAGACATTTGCGAGACCTATGATGTAGGAAATCCCGTCGATTGGCACTAAGCCTCAGGTTAGGAACGTGCAAGTTCCCCCGATTGTGATCGATGAGAGAAATGAGGAAGTTCACCAGTTGCTATGACCGATCCAGAGTGTGGCTTTGGACCTGAACAAGTTGTCTGCTCTGGAATTAGTGGAGTTGTAGCACATTGCTGCCCTGGAATTGGAGGAATGATAGAAATAACTGACTGAGGGCTATGTCCAGTCATAGAGAGCAGCATAGAAGCTGCAGAAATAGGCAGATGAGCTGCATCAGGTCTGGGTGCAATTGGCAAAACAAAACATGCGAGAGATCAACTACTTGAAGGCGACATAGGATGAGATGCATTGAAAGGCTGCTGAAGAGATTACATAACTAAAAGGTGCAAGATTTCCTGATCCTTGAATAAGTGCATATGTGTGCCAGGTGCGGTGAAGTCGAGCAGGCTGTTTCTGAAGCCTACCGACACATTTTTGAGAACACGGTCGAGCTCACCTTAGTCGAAAAGGCCAAGTGATTGGGGCAAACTATTGTTCAGCTTCAGGATACCAACCTGATGCTCAATGCCCTGGTACAACCTACGATGCTATTGGAACAGGTTGTGGAAAGGAAAGCCTCCATTGAAGACATCGCAACTCAGTTCGAAAGCATGGAGCAAGAGGCCAAAACCATTATGGAGGCAACAACACAGTTTTGGCAAAGCGTTGTCCAGGACAATCAGCTTGATTAGTTGACTACACAAGTGCAAGAAGCTGAAGTTCAATTGATGACCTTGAAGACATCATTGAGGTCCATGCCACTGATGGTACAGATCACACGGGCCGAGGAACTTAAGGACCTACAGTAGAGAGCCTCCTGTGCGCAAGAATGCCATCAAAAGCGCTGCGCTCAACTTGATGAATTTCAAGAAATCAGTGGACAGTTGGCTATTAAAGAAGTCACCACACTGTAGGCAGTGCAAGAGCATCGACAAATGGTCGATAGAAAGGCCAGAGAAGAGCACCCAGTGCAGTAGGCTTTGACTAGTTGTCAGATTACTACCGATAAATTCCATCTTCAGGTTCGTGAGATCACGTAGCAATTTGAAGATTTCAAGGCGTGGACGTCGGCACATACCCTGTCAACCTGGCATGGTTCAAGGACGAGCCACAAGACTATGTTGGGGGCCTGTTCACAGGGGTTTTGGTAAGTGAGTTGTGCAGCATCATGGCAGCTATGCAAGCTCACGTGGTACCATGCAAGGCCAGATCAGCGCGATGGGCGAAAGAATAACCGCTTTGAATATTTTATATATTATTTGACCAAGTTTTGTTACAATAGGTCATTAGTGGTTATAAGTTAGTTATAAGTGGACCCTCAATTTAAAGGCGCAAGCCTATTTATAGATCTAGTTTTGCAAGTAAGAGGGAGGAAAAGGAGAGGATCATGATCATCATAGGAGAATCGCATCAGAGGATAATTATCGCATAAGGTCTAGTGTGATCTGGTTTTTGAAGAATTTCCTATGTATCTATGATTTATCTGGGTTTTCCTAATGTATGCAGTCTCCGGTTTTGGAGAAAAATTGTGTAATTTGGATCCTTTGTGCAAGATTAATATGATAAGACAGTTGTTGCACAAATCTTTTTTGTCATCACTACTGCGATCTAATCTGTTATGATGTTGCGAACTTTTTTGTTATGATGTTGCTATCATTTAGTCTCTTTCTGCTATATGGATGCGATCTATTTTAAATTCTGCTACTTTCTGTTGCACTATGAGTTGATATGTTTTATGAACCATGCTATGGCATTAGCGATATTGTGACAACTGTATGATGCTGTGGAAATGAATCTATAATGACTGCATAGTTCGTAATGCACTCTACAAGTTGTGGAAATGACTTAACGTCGACTGCAAAGCTCTGGATCTAGCATTTATGGTGTCTTCCCGTCAGACCCCCATATCCTCCATCCCCACTATCGAAAACTCGGTTCTGACACCTCTCCCTTGAACATATCAGGTGAGACTTCATCTGCTCCACAGATGTTGCTGGGCAGGGTAAAACCTGTCTAGGCTAGTGCTCAAGGAGATTGTGCTAGTTGGGCATCGACAGAGTGAGAATCCCTATCGATGAGGCTTTGTTGGTGGGATTTTCCAACATACATCTCAGGTGAGACTGCACCTGCTTCGTAGGTGTTGCTGGATAGGGTAAAATGTGTCTAGGCCGATGTTTAGGGAGTTTGCGTCAATAAGTGCCAAAATATTTGTGGAGTGAACTCTTGTCTACTGAATAGTGTCAACGATAACAAATAAGGAGTATTTCTTTATTAGGACAATGTCAATAAAAGGGCCATCATCTTCTTGATGAGATATGACAGACAATTAGAAACAATTAGAAGGAGAAAACAATTGGTACTAGAGTAACTGAAACAAGTGTCAATGATATTACAAAGAAATAATTTTAGTGAGTAACTCTAGGTCAAGGTAACTAAACTAAGACACCCACTCAAAGTTAAAGAGTCATATAAAGAAAGGGGAGCCTAAACTAGAAGTCAATTTCATTGTCTTAAATTAGGTGAGAAACAACCAAGGCCTTATTCAAATAGCCTCCAAATATGAAATGGAACGTATCAAGGCCCTCAAGTAGTAGTAGGTAAAATAACTAATTAATTCAATATAAAAAAAGAACTTTCCAATTTCTATAAGATGTGTATTTAATATTAAAACATGGAAAAGGAAAGAAAGGTTGACTTTCATATCTGCACTCATGTAGTCCATGAAAATCGACATGAGAATTGCAACAAACATGTGATAAAGAGTTAACATTGGATGAATTTCCGACATCCCTTAAAGAGATAGTTGATGATAAGTTGGCTAGGTAAGATACTTTTCCATGTAAATTTTATATGGCCACTAGTGGATTTTTCCATTTGTACTTGCTAAAAATGTTTTAAAAATTTGCACAAATTCATATAATTAGAATTTGTATAAAAAAAGGGGTTGATCAAATTCATATTCAAGTTTGAGAGCGTTGATCTTGAAAATTGTCTTATAAAGAAGAAAAAACTCAACCCCCCACGAGGCTAGGTAGGAAGAGATAGGAATGTGACCCTTAAGTTTTAAGCCTTATGAGGATGTGAAATAAGTCCATACATTCAAAAGTATATGATTGGTGCTTGAAAATTGTGGTCAACATGAGAGACCTTTTGACACAACACAGGATAAGGAAAGAAAAAAAGTTAAAATATGATTCTATTCTATGTGGATTCTTCTTAGAGAAAGTGAAGTCCATGCACCCCCAAACTTGTACTCCATTGACCAGGGAAAGATAGCACAAGATGCGCTGATGGAGTGATCTTTTTTTTAACAGAAACCATAATAT